>WBMV01006580.1:0-39372 GCA_013396655.1 Campylorhamphus procurvoides | reverse complement strand
ATCCCCTGCACAAGGCATGACTTTGAGGAACAAGATGTTGGAATTCCACGGTGACTCTCAGCTTGGAAAAGCTGTGGCCAATAAATCCCTCAGCCAGATACGCAGGGATTGGAATTTGTGCTCAAGTCAAAAGCGGGAACACAAAGGCTCCTTTGGGGAGTTCAGCCTCTAATCTGGGGCTCTGGAATCAGGGAGTCAATGCATTTATTGCCACCACAGCACCGGGGAAGCTGTTTCTGCTCTGCTTTGCCACCATTCCAGCCCCTTCAGTGGATTTCTCCTGATTTCTCCTGCCTGGAAGGGACTGTCCCCCTTGGCCTGCCCTGCCCGGGCTCCCTGGGGTCTGACAGCCCTTCCAGCTGATGCTGCAGCCACAGGTGCTCAAGCAAAGGATGCTTTTTGGGGGGATGTGTCCCTAAATCATCCAGTGGAGGTGTCACAGCCTCAGGTCAGCCTCTGATGATCCCTTTAATTCGGCAGCAATAAATATAAATAACGAGGCATCAGCTCTCTCTGAAGGAAGCCAAGCCAGTGGCTCTTTTCCTTCCAGAAGCAAACTGGCCCCTCAGGGATTTTTTCCCCAGGAAAGCTGTTGCTGAACAGCTTCAGGACTGGGCACATTTGTCCTTAAACAATCCTGCCCTTTCCTGACACAACCTCAGCTCCTGGAAGCTCCTGGAAGGCAAGAAGGGCCAGGGACAATGATTTCTGGGCAGGACATTCACACTCCACACTCCAGGGTCACCCATGCTCCCTCCTGGCAGCCCTGGCTCATTCCCAGCTGTGTCCAGCTTGGTGGGATCCTCTCAGGGAATCACTCCTGCTATTTCCCCTCATTTCTCTGTTTCTTCATCTCATCTCCCAGGCCTGAAATTTTATTCCAGCTATAGAGTTCCCATAAATCACCCAAATTCCACGACACCCCCCCCCCCACCTGAGTGTGCCGCAGGTCACAGCCTAACCCACAGCAAGACTTCAAGGTGACTTTACAAAGACCTATTCAAGGCTCCTTGGTCCATCAGCACATTCCCAAAGAGGGAATCCCAAGGACCAGGTTTGAGAGCCAAGCTCCACCTTCCTGGTCTTTTCATCTCTTCTTCCCTTGCAACACAGCACAGCCCAGCTCTGTTTTCTCTTTGTTGTCCAACAAAGCAGCAGGATCCTCCCGGCAGAAATTCCAGTGGAAGGGTGCCAGGAGGTGCTGGAGAATGGGACCCTCACAGCCAACCTCTGGGGAGCAGCTCAGGGGCCCATCAACAGCAGGAGGACTGCTCACTTGAAACACGGGCTGTGTTTCCAGCTCGCCACGGGCCCTGCCAAGAAAAGTGAGAATTATTTGTTACACCTTCCTCCTTCCAAAGAGAAACTCCTGCCCCTCTCAGAAACAATACCCCGTGCTTCTCCAGCAGCCTGGAAACTCTGGAACAAAAGGAATCCCATCCCCACTGTGAGCTGCTGCTTTGAGGAGGCCTTGGGAGGTTTTGTTCCAAGGACGGAGTTGGTGTGAAGGGATAATTTGTTTTTTGGTTTGGTTTTCGGCCACAGACTCAGAGTGTTTTCCTTTCTGAGCCCCTCTAGTCTTGTGGGAGGTGTCCCTGCCTGTGACAAGGGGTTGGAATGGGATGAGCTTTAAGGTCCTTTTCATAGAATCATGGAATCAGCCAGGTTAGAAAAGACCTCCGAGGTCATCACGTCCAACCCCTCAAACCGCTCCGGGATTCCACAATTCCCAAAGACCCAGCGTAGAAAATGGACTTCCCTGTTGCCCCAGAAACAAGACTGGCCAAGCTGGACAACCCCACGTTGCTCCTGAAGTGTCACCAGAGCTCGGCCACCGAAGGGCTTGTGGTTCCCAAGCTGGCTGAGCTGTGGTGCCCAAGACTTGGATGGCAAATTAGGATGGGCTTTGAGGCAGACCTGCCTTCCAGACCTCTCCCAGGGATGTCCATCTCCTCTGGGTAACCCGTGCCAGGGCCTCCCACCCTCCCAGGGAAGGGATGTGATGGGAATAATTAGTTCCTTGGGAACATTGCAGCCAACACAGCTGCTCCCAGGTGCTCCTTTCTTCCCTGCCTTCCTGGCTCGGGGAAGAATAAAGTCTCTCTGTACCTCTCATGCTCCAAACCCCTCTCTTTGAGGGTTCTCTGCCCGTTTGCAGGTGGGATGGCAGCCAGAGCTGGTGGCTCCTGGTGGGTGCTGGCAGCTCCCACAGCTCTTGAAGTCTCTCTCAGGTCACATGAGAGCCCCTGGAGAAGCAGCAAAAGCAGCAGCAGATCTGCTGCCAGCAATTAGTGTTTCTTCCCTGGCTTCACATCCACTTTCCTGGTGTGTTATTGACACTGCAGGCACTTCTTCACAACCTCCTGCACCTTCACTCACGGTCATTTTGGGCAGGATTTCCAGGGCTGTGTTCTCCTGGCACTGGGATATGACCCAGGAGACTTGCCCAGGGAGGACACAGAACAGCCTGAGGGTTGGGTTGAGGGACTCCTGTCCTGTGGGACCTTGGGATGTGTGTTTGCTCCTGGGCCAGGCTTTGGGAGGGACCTGTTCCCTGAAGGGACCTCGGACTCTTCCCATGGACACTCCTTGGAGCAGGACAGTCGCTTTGCATGGCCAAGCTGGGGTGGTTTCAAGAGACCTCTGAGCATCCCAAATTCCTTTTGAGAATCCCCTTCCAACAATGCAGCAGCTTGCTGCCCTTCCCCAAATCCACAGGATTTTTGGGGATTCTTCCCCAAATCCTGGGGGGTTCCCGGCCAGCCCTGACCTCGGGAAGAGCCTCCCAAGCCACACCAGCTCCTTTGGGGGGAACAAAACGCAATTACCACCTTAATATGTCTCATTTTAGACGACTCCCACTCAGGTTGTTCGCCCAGCTCCGGGACCAGGGGAAACTCCAGAGCCATCCCGATCCCCGAAATCCATCCTTGGCGGGGATGAAAGCAGGGAATGCTGGCTTGGATTGACAAGCGGGAGGGTGTGGGAGCAGAGGGAAATGCAGCTGCAGGCACTGCCCTCTCGTGGCTCGGGATCCGAACCTCCAGGAGGATGGATGATGATGATCCCTGCGAGCATCCCTGCCCCGGGATCAGCCCGGGGAGCAGAATACCAAAAAATGCCTTAAAATGCAATCGCAGCTCCGTGCCTCTGCAATTCGGACACGTTTTGTGCCTCTCCTCTCCCCTAAAATCCTTCTGGTTTTGCTTTTTGAAGCGGCTTTTGCCCCTCTCTCCAAAGGGAATGTTGCTGAACCTCACAGCATTCCCGAACACTCTGGAATCTCGGGGCACAGCACCGGGGGGAGCCAAAATTCCACGAGCTGGCACGCCGAGCCCCCGGGAAGAGCAGCCAGGGATCCCCAAATCCGTCGGGAAGCAGCGCAGCATTCCCTCGGCACCCTGCCCTCCTCCTGGAGCTTCCCTGCTGCTCCCTCTCATCCCAGCCTCCCGCATGGCCAAGCCAGCCCTTCCAGGAGAGCTTTCCAAAAATAATCAGGCTGAGGCAGACACCGAGCATGGAAAATGTGAGCCCGAGCCCTTCCCGTCGGAGGGGAGCGGAGCCGTGGGAAGGGCAGCCCCCGGTCCGGCTCTTTGGAGCGCTCCCTGTGCCCTGGAAAGGTGGGAGAGGGAATAATCCCAGCGCTGGAATTCCCAGAGAAGGACTTGTGCTAAGTGACAGCAAAGCTCCTCAGAGGGGAACCCCATCCTGACATTCCCAAAGCTGAGCTTTCCCAAGCAGGAGAGTTTTCCCAAACTTCAGAGTTTTCCCAAGCAGGATAATTTTCCCAAGCAGGATAATTTTCCCAAGCAGCAGAACTTTCCCAAACTCCCAATCCTGCTGTTCTCCAGAGGACACCGAAGTTCTCCGGGCTGGAACAACCATTACTGGGTGTCCCAGCACTAGGCCCAGGCAGGGAGTTAATCCCAGCCCTGGTTTTCCAAAAACACCCTTGTTATCCAGGTGCCTCCCTGGCAGATCCAGGATTCCCAAGGTTTTCCTGCCTAAAACACACTGGATATTTTTATTCCCTCCCTCACTTCCCCCATCCTGTATTTTCCTCCTCACCCCCAAAGTCCCCACTGTGTTTAGGTGCCTTGGGTGGTACAAACTCCCTGCAGGAAGGCAGTTTCCCCCTTTTCCCGGGATTTTTCCCACTGAACAGGCTGTGTCCACTCTTTAATCCCACTCCACCAGCCCAGGCAAGGACAAAAGCCCTGTTTAAATATAAACCATGAGGTTGAGATTAGCACCGAGGATTAGCTCCGGTGTTGGGATGGATCGACACCTCCCCAGCCTGGAGCTTCCCACTTTTCCTTGATCCCCCTGGGAAATCAGCTTTTTCCAGGCAGGTAATTCCATGGGATGGGTGCTGACACCACGGGGTGACATTTCTGCCTCATCCCCACAGGAGATTTCAGGCTCAGAAACATTCACAGAGCCCTGGCAGAAGGAGGGATGAGAAATCCCTGAGCCAAAACCAAAAACCTGGGGGAAAGAAAAAAGGCTTTCAATAACTTGTTTTTTCCCTTTTCCACCTTCTATTTTCCTGTAATTTCCCTGTGAAAGCCTCCAGCAGCCAAACTCTTCTCCTCGGAGGTAAAAACCTCGGGAAAACACGGAATTCTGAGCCAGAGCTGAAACTCAAGCGCTCGGCAAAGCGAAAGCAATTCTGTGTTCGGCGCCTTCGTGGGGAATTAAGGAGGTTAAAAATCGATAACAACTGAACAATCCCATCAAATTAATTATGTGGAAGGAGCTGGCAAAGCCTTTCAGGGAAAATAATTGGGAATGATGGGGTTTTGAGGTACCTGAAATAATAAAGGGGGTGGGGAATTGCACCCTACCGAAATCATTTGTAATGATCTTAGCCTTGGTTGTGTGGAGGTTAAAAAGTGGGGTTAAGGAGGTTAAAAACCTTGTCTTTATCTTTTGGGGGGTTCCTAAAATTCAATATAACCCAGGGAAGGGCTGAGCAGCCTCCCCTTCTAAAGGGGTTCAACCCAAACACAGAGATCAAATTCACAATAATAGAAATACTGTTCTTTTCCAAGCTGCAAAAAAAGCATTCAGGGGATTCCTTTTAAGCCCTCGCTAACATATGAACACGAAAGAAATGCTTTTAAAAAATACTCCTGAAAATAAATGTAAGGCCCAGCAATGGAAATGATGTTTTTGCCTTATTTGAGGGGGGAAGTTTTGCCACCTTTTTTTTCTGTTACCTTGCTACTGACTGCTGGCTGCAGGGAGGGCTTTGTGAGCAGCTCAGCTCGGATCCAGAGGGAAATTCCATGGCTGGGGCTCTATCCCAACCTCCAGAGCTGAGGAAAAACCTGCCTGAACTCCCTTTAGTGCGTTTGAACCTCCATCTGAAAAGAAAAACTNTGTTATCCAGGTGCCTCCCTGGCAGATCCAGGATTCCCAAGGTTTTCCAGCCTAAAACACACTGGATATTTTTATTCCCTCCCTCACTTCCCCCATCCTGTATTTTCCTCCTCACCCCCAAAGTCCCCACTGTGTTTAGGTGCCTTGGGTGGTACAAACTCCCTGCAGGAAGGCAGTTTCCCCCTTTTCCTGGGATTTTTCCCACTGAACAGGCTGTGTCCACTCTTTAATCCCACTCCACCAGCCCAGGCAAGGACAAAAGCCCTGTTTAAATATAAACCATGAGGTTGAGATTAGCACCGAGGATTAACTCCGGTGTTGGGATGGATCGACACCTCCCCAGCCTGGAGCTTCCCACTTTTCCTTGATCCCCCTGGGAAATCAGCTTTTTCCAGGCAGGTAATTCCATGGGATGGGTGCTGACACCACGGGGTGACATTTCTGCCTCATCCCCACAGGAGATTTCAGGCTCAGAAACATTCACAGAGCCCTGGCAGAAGGAGGGATGAGAAATCCCTGAGCCAAAACCAAAAACCTGGGGGAAAGAAAAAAAGCCTTTCAATAACTTGTTTTTTCCCTTTTCCACCTTCTATTTTCCTGTAATTTCCCTGTGAAAGCCTCCAGCAGCCAAACTCTTCTCCTCGGAGGTAAAAACCTCGGGAAAACACGGAATTCTGAGCCAGAGCTGAAACTCAAGCGCTCGGCAAAGCGAAAGCAATTCTGTGTTCGGCGCCTTCGTGGGGAATTAAGGAGGTTAAAAATCGATAACAACTGAACAATCCCATCAAATTAATTATGTGGAAGGAGCTGGCAAAGCCTTTCAGGGAAAATAATTGGGAATGATGGGGTTTTGAGGTACCTGAAATAATAAAGGGGGTGGGGAATTGCACCCTACCGAAATCATTTGTAATGATCTTAGCCTTGGTTGTGTGGAGGTTAAAAAGTGGGGTTAAGGAGGTTAAAAACCTTGTCTTTATCTTTTGGGGGGTTCCTAAAATTCAATATAACCCAGGGAAGGGCTGAGCAGCCTCCCCTTCTAAAGGGGTTCAACCCAAACACAGAGATCAAATTCACAATAATAGAAATACTGTTCTTTTCCAAGCTGCAAAAAAAGCATTCAGGGGATTCCTTTTAAGCCCTCGCTAACATATGAACACGAAAGAAATGCTTTTAAAAAATACTCCTGAAAATAAATGTAAGGCCCAGCAATGGAAATGATGTTTTTGCCTTATTTGAGGGGGGAAGTTTTGCCACCTTTTTTTTCTGTTACCTTGCTACTGACTGCTGGCTGCAGGGAGGGCTTTGTGAGCAGCTCAGCTCGGATCCAGAGGGAAATTCCATGGCTGGGGCTCTATCCCAACCTCCAGAGCTGAGGAAAAACCTGCCTGAACTCCCTTTAGTGCGTTTGAACCTCCATCTGAAAAGAAAAACTAACCAAAAAAAAACAAAAAAAAAAAACCAAAAACCCTAAATTTCATAAAATCAACCAGATGCCCCAAAAGGGCAAATCTCTTCTTCCTCTATAATTAAAAGGTATAGGGAATAAAAAAACCTGGCTTTAATTAAACAGCGGGGCTAGGAGATGTTATCTCCCCAAACCGCTGCATTAACTCCTGCCAGCAGCGTTTCTCCTCCCTCCCCACCCCAACCCCGCACACCGGAGGACAATCTCCCTGCCAGGGCAATATTTCTGTGCTCCAAAATTAAGGAGAAACTCACGGGGCTGAGACCAAAGCGGGTCCTGGAGAGCGGGTTGATGTTGACCGGCGTACGTGGGATGTAATTAATTTAATTGGAGTGTCTAATCGGTTCCCAATTTCCATCCAAGACCTGCTGCGGTCCTTCCAGGATTCTCCTGAAATATTGGGGAAAAAAAAGCCCCTTTTTTGGATGAAGGTATCCCCAAGCAAGGTTAAATCCAGGCTTTTCCAAGCTTGTAAAATCCTGCAGGTGTGTTTATTGCAATCAGCTCGGCCTAAAAAGAACCAGGTCAGGGGGGTTTAAATAAAATTAGCATGAGCTCCACGCCTGCCTTTAATCACTACCTTGCTGGTTAAGATAATCAAGGAGAGAAATAAACAGGGATTAACTCCTGTAGATTGCAAAAACATATTTATATTCGGCGGGATTTTGTTGGGTTCTGTTCCTGTTTGGAACACAAAAAACACTTGGCTGGGACAAGACCACTCCAGAAAGAGAGAGCTGGAAGAAAACACCCTTTTTCCTTCTTTCCTACCCAAAACTGACCTCTCGTCCTCCAAGACACCCTTCCAGAGGTTTAATCGTGCCCCAGATTAAAGCTGGAGCTGGAGGGACACACCTGCCGCTCCCAGAATTCAGCCAGGACGGGGGTTTGATCCCAAGGCTTGGTGTTCCCGAATATTCAGCACGGGAAAACGCCTGAATGTGGACGTGGCTTTTGCCTGTGTGGACACAGGACGGCATCTTTCACTTTCTAGTGGCCTGGGAATCGTTTCCCGGCCAAATGAGCCCTTATTTCCCATGGAAAGCTCTGTTTAAGCCATGCCTAAAAGCAGGAAACCCTCTTATCAGCACAGAGAGAGGTTTGAGGCTTTAACACACGGCTCACCACGGTCCTGGAGTGTCACACTGGCAAGGAAAAGCCTGGATAAATCCAGGGATTTGGATATCAACCCATTGGGACGTGCCCATATTGGGCACCTCCTTGCAGAGACAACGAGCAGCCCAAAGTGTCTCCCTGCCTTTCCGACCTCTCGGGCTCTTCCGTGGGGTCTCCAGCGTTCCTGGAGAAGGGGGAGCCGGTTCTGCTGGAATCTTTATTGATCCAGGATGTGCAGTACCTGCCTGGGAGGCTTTTCCTTGGAATAAAGAGGGGGTTTTGTGCAGATATCCTGGAATGCAAAGCCCCGGATCCGAGAGGAAAACGGGAGCTCGGGTCGGAACGGTCCCTCTGAGAGCCCCACCAGCTCAGTTTGAAACATTTGGGAATGGTTTTCCTGATTTATCTTTTAAGCTTCATCCCAAAAAACACCTGGAGGGGAAAAAAAAAGGGGGAAGAGAAAACACGCATTGACCGAAACTCCGAGGAGAAGGAGGAGGAAAACATGGGAAGGGAATTTCCCTGCCCAAATCCTGCATTTCAGAGTCCAATTAGAATTCTAAATCCAGGCATAATTATAATTCTATGTCCAAAACTAATCAGAATTCCAAGTCCAATTAGAATTCTAAATCCAGGTATAATTATAACTCTATGTCCTAACCTAATCAGAATTCTAAGTCCAATTAGAATTCTAAATCCAGGTATAATTATAATTCTATGTCCAAATCTAATCAGAGTTCTAAGTCCAATTAGAATTCTAATTCTAAGCCCAGGTGCAATTATAATTCTATGTCCAAATTTAATCAAAATTCTAAGTCTAATTAGAATTGTAATTCTGAGTCCAGGTACAATTGTAATTCTATGTCCAAGCCTAATCAGAATTCTAAGTCTAATTAGTATTCTAAGTCCAAGTAGAATTATAATTCTCTTTCCTACTCCAAATTCTAAGCCTAATCAGAATTCTGAGTCTAATTAGCATTCTAAGTCCAAGTAGAATTATAATTCTGTTTCTAAGTACAGTCTGAATTCTAAGTCTAATTAGAATTCTAAGTGTCATTACAATTCTGTGTCCACATCTAACCAGAATTCTAAGCAGAATTCTAGATCTAATTCTGAGTCTAATTAGATTTCTAATTCTGGTGCTGAAAATGGACATGGGATGTACTTGCCCCAAAACCAGACGTGACCTTTCCCTCCCCAACCTCTGGATTTCCAGGAGCCCAACCCTGGTTTGACACCACCCTCTCATAAACCCCGAGTTTACTTTCATTTGTAACCACCGGTGTTTGTGGATTTCATGCGCTAATTTTGCACTGAAAACACAGCGGGGGTTAAAACCCAAAAAAACCCACTTTTTATCATGGAAAATTTACTTTTGTTGGGAAAAAAAATCCTTAAAAGTGATGATTTCTAAGAGTAGAACGAGGCACAAAAGCAGGTCCCGTTGCAGTCTGTCCTCTCCTTGCCTGGCTGTGGAAGTGAAACCTGGAGCTCCTCAGCTTACACAAAGGTCCTTTTCCCCACATCTCTCCAAAAAGAGGTTCTTCCAGAGGAAATCCTGGATTTTTCCTCTGAAACACGCCAAGAGACTCAAGGCACGGCCAAGCTCTGCGTTGAGCACGAGAAATATCCGAGCTCTGAGTGGGGTATTTTTTTTTTTAATTAAAAAATCCAAATGGTACTCCAATTATGGGCTGATTGCTGGGGAGAAATTCCAGCTCTGCCCTTGGGAAAGGGTTGGGAGGTGTTGATGAGCTGAAACCTTCTGTTGCCAAGGGTTGCTCCTTCCTGGGGTTCTCAGGAGCAGGGATGGAGGGTCAGAGCTGCTGGGCTTGTGTCCATCCCCATGGGATGTGCCACCCACCACTGATCTCCTTCAGCGTGGCTTCAAGGGGGTCTTCTCCGCTCGTTTTTGGGACGTTGGAACCAATGTGGGGTTTTTCCAAGGCAATGATTCCAACAGGAGCAGAGACTGCAGAACATTTGCAAACTCCTGTTGTCCTGACACCTGGCAAAGCTCAGGGTTTGCCACCACGCCCAGCAGGGACTTCCAGACCCCCTTAAAACAGGGGATGGGATACTCCATAAGGCTAAACCCAACGTCTTGTTGACCCTTCTTTCCGTCGTGTCCTTGAGTCTCAAGAGTTAAGTGTTAATATTCCCTTTCCCACAGCTCCCTGGAACATGCCACAGTGCTTTTCCAAAGATCTGATCATGCCCTGGAAGCCACGAGCCACCCACAACGTGTCATGGATGATGGCAGGAAGACCAAGAGATATGGTCGGGGGATATTCCAGCAGGGGAAGTTTGGGTTGGAAATTGGGATCACAGGGCTCCTGATGATGGTGGGAACCAAAATGTCCTTTGAAACATCAGGATTGTCCCCCAGCTCCAACCTGGCAAGGAACTGGAATCAGTGGAAGAATATGGTAATTAGCACTAATTTCTGGGGTGCTGAGAATTAAGATCAATAAAGATCAGTTAAGAGTCAGTTTTATGATCGTGTCCTCTCCATGCCCAGGAGATTGTTGTTAGCCAGGACATCCCCATAAAGCAGCAAAAGAAACTTCTCCACTGAGAACTTGGATCCATCCCTGCCGAGGCTGAAATAACCCCTGAATATTTTTCCCTGCCCATTCCAGAAAATATTAACTTTTGAAAACACTTTTTTAGGAATTTTAGAAAGGATTTTTCTATTGTTCCTAATCGGATGGGTCACCCTCACCTGGGCCCCAAAGCAGAAAACCAAAGAGTGAATGAAAACGAGAGTTAAATAAACTGAAAGAAAAAGGAATTAAAGGAATGGATCAAAATTCTGATCTTTAAAAGCTGGGTTGTGGCAAAGGAAAATGCAGTTTAGTTTGGCAGAGGGTAAAACATGGAGTCAACAAAGTTCTCCCATGCTCTTGTAGGTGCTTCAGCAAGAGCTTTGGGGCTTGGGGGTTCATCCAACCTCTTCCTTCCTAAGAAAAATTCCAAGGAATTATAAATATTGCTTGAGTCAACTTGAGCTTCTCTTTTTTTTCCCTTTATTCCTTAAGCCAGAAAACAGTAGGAAAGGAACAAATGGGATCAAACACAGCGTTTCACTGTATCTGAAACAAAACCTTCCAGCTTTGGCCTTGGGGTGAATTTTACACTATTTAAAAACACAACATTTGACCAAATTCCGCCTCGTAATATCCTGTTGAAATCCAAATATTTCCCTTCCGAAGCTTCAGAAATAACCCCGTTTTAATTGGGGACGACCCCACCCTTTTCAGTTGGATTTCACTTCCCTTCAGCACCAGCTCACGAGTCGTTCTGCTCAAAGTGAAAAACGCCCAATTCGGGCACCTCGACTCAAGGTCTTCTGAGCTCTGGGGCATTTCGGGTGCTGTGGGAGGACACTGAGACAAACACAATTATCCCTATTATTATTAATATTAATATTATTGTGCTGGTTTGGACATTTAAAATTTCAGGGGACAAAACATTCCCCGCTCGTCTCTTTTGGTCTTTCCTTCGGTGTCCTCATTCCCCGCGCTCTCAGCACCTCCTGAGCTCTACCATGGATCCCTAAAAACATCAGAAAAGGATGAGGATTCCCCCTGGGATCGGGATATCTGCCTGGGCTCTGGAAACGTGCAGGAAGGCAGCTTGGGGCCATGGAAAATAATATGAAACACTCCCCGAGCGGCGTGGAGCGTAGAAAACGTCGCAACCCGCCGTAGCCGTCGACTCCCAGATGGTCAAATGAACAACATGTTTCTATTCCTGTAGTTAATTAAATCCTAATTATGCCACCAACAGGGTTCAAACCAGCGTTATGAAACAGCTTGCATGGCTCCCGAGCTGCGATTGGCTGGGGGCACTTTGAACTTGGGTAATTATCTGCCCAAAAAAAGCGCTCCGGTGGGGCCGGAAAGCCTCTTTGCCAGGCAGCCCAGAGCAGATGCAAAGTGGCTTCGTGGCCAAGAGACTCAAGACGTGGAGCTGATAAACCCAGATGGCAAATTACCAGTGAGACCAGTTGGGCCCCACCACCCCCAGTGGAGGTTTTGCCTCTCACCTTGGTGGGGCTGGAGATAAAGTGGCCCCAGAAGAAACCCAGCTCGAATGGAACTCTTCCACCAGCCGATCACGGGAGTTGATTAAAAGCAGCTGCCTGAAATATTCCTTTGAATTGTCTTTCTTTTTTTTTTTTTCCCTTTCCTTTGGGTGTTGTTGTTGACAGAAGGAATATTTGGGAGGCTCTTTCTCTTTCGTTTTTAACATGGCAGCCGAAAAGCCCCACTTGGGAGGACGCTGTGCAATGTCTTGCAGAGATTCCCTGCGAAGGGTTGGGGCAGCCCATCCTAAATTCATTTCCCAGGCTCTTCTCCCACCTTTTAATGCCATTTCAAGCTCCTCACACCTTGGAGTTCACCTGCCCCTTTGCCCACTTGCAAGCATCACATCTCAGAACATCTCCAAGGTCCACCACCTCAAGCCACAGGTCCAAGAAGCACCAAGGACATTAAAAATAAACCCCCACCAGATTCAACTTCCACAAATGTTTCCCTGCTTTGGTAATATTTTCTTTGGTGAACGCTCCCAACACTCATCCAACCAGCCTTGGTCTGAAAAGGCATGGGGCAGAAGAAGGAAGATGAATTCTATAATTGTCTTGAATTTTCTCCTTTGAGCTATTGAAATTTAGGGCATTCCATTAAAAGCCATTTCAAAAAAGGAATGCAAATCAACCCATGCCTGGCTACAGGAACTCTCTGTTTTTCCGTGGGAGTGGTCAGAGCAAATATTTGGATTTATAATTTAAAATTAAAAAGAAATTAAAAAAACCTAAGAAAAAATAGAAAATTAAAAAAAAAGAAAGAGAAAGAGAAAGAAAACAAAACAACAAAAAAGATCCCAGTCCAAATTTTCTGTCCCAAACCCACAACTTACTGAGAGTTTGATTTTCAGTGGGAATTCTAAACTTGCAAAGGAAGGTTTTAAATTTGAAAACTGTTTCCCTGCTCCCGCCCACACACACACCTTTGGAGGTATTTTTCAACCTGATCTTGGATTCCTAAGGAAAGCACACCCTTTCCAGGACAAAAATCCCATTTAACAATGCAAAAAGAGCCAGTTGGGTGAAGGGAATGAAATTCACTTGAAAACCTAAACCTGCCAGTGGGCTGGATCGGCGTCCAGAAAAACATTCAGCTGAAAATACAAATGTTCTTGGGGAAAATTGGGAATGGGAACACTCTAAATGGGGGAAATCCTGGCTGGGGACCCCTTCGTGGTGGAGGAGACCCCAGAAGTGGTCTGGGTGCTCCCAGGAATCTCCACTTGGGATGCACCAGTCCAGGGATGTCACAACCTTTCAAAAGGTGACAAAAATCCCAGGAAAAGTGGCCCTGGAAGCTCCAGCTCCCGGAACATTCACTTTGCCATGAACTCTGATGATATTTTGAACCGAAACACCACGAGGGATCCTGTGGAAATGCAACCCCCCGTGCTCCCACTTCCTAGAAAATCCCACTGGGATGGGGCAAGAACACCATTCCCCACTCCGGACTGTCCCTTTTTCCTGCTCAACCTCCTTTTCTCTGCCTCATCCCAAAAGGAGAGTGGAGTTTCTCTGGGCCTTTCCCTTCTTTCCCCGGTGAGGCCTCCCTGAAATCCCCAAAAATCGCTGACACAGTGCGCTCCTCCAGGAATCCCGAGCCTTTCCCACTGCGTTACAGGCTGCCAAGGAGCTGATTTTATAACAGAAGAGGGGGTTTATATCCTCCTGGAGGCAGAGCACTGCGAAACGACCATGAAACGTGCATGGTCTGCACGGGCTTTGTTGATGCCTGGGATCCACTTATTTAGGAAATTTCCAGCTGATCCGTAAACACGCCACGGAGCAGGACGGAGACAACCGGCACTGTCTGAACCCTCTTGGCCCAGGTCCTGGGGCTGAGTATCTTAGGAACTTGTCCTTCTGAGTCACCGCGGGGAAGGAGCCAGGATTGCTCCTGTCACGTTGGGTGAGTGGCCCCAAATGCAGGATGGGGCTGGGTGAGACATCCCCACCACCACAGGGACCTTGAAGAGGAGTATGATCTCAAAATGATAAGGAAAAATCACTCAGGGGGACAAAAAAGTGGGTGGAGCTGAAGAGGAAAGAGGAAAGAAGACAGTGAGGAATGGCAGGGAACTTCTAGTGGACTCAACACGGGTGTTTGGCCAAGCCTGCCATGAACAGGTCAAAGCCATCACAGGGCCCTTTCTGGCATTAAATCCTTGATTAAATCCCTGGCTCCCAGAGGCCAGCCTGGATTGCCCCCTGGATTGGGTCAATCCCTTATTCCCTCAGGTACTGGACGAAGAAATGCCCACACATTCTGTCCCTTGGATCTTTCTGCACCAACAGGAACCTGTGGAATGAAAGGCAAGCTGGCAGAGCCAAGAAGACACCAAAAGATGAGACTGAGCAGCCCAGCTCATCAACCCAGAGCTAAAAATCAGCTTGATGGTGATTTGGATCTCCCTGAATGTTCTGGATCACCAGAACAGGCAGAGCTACAGGCCAAGCTCTGCCACACAGATCCATTCCATCCACTCCCCTGCCTTGGTTTCCCTGAGCAGAAGTCGAGGAGAAATGAAGGAAAAACTCAGGGAAACAGCAGATCTTCACCTCTCTGAACTCCAGCTCTGACCACGCAGGTCCCAATGGCACCAGCAAAGGGATTTCTCCAGGGAAAACCCGGTTTACACCCGGATTTTGAGGGAAAACCCAAAGCCTCGGAGCGACTCTGCAGCCAGCAAAGCATCTTATGAGTCATCCTGACCCAGGGCTCTGCCAGCTCCAGCAGCATTCCCAGCTTTCCGGCTCTTGGAGCTGCTGGCTCTGCGAGAGGGAGCTCCATCCCCCCCTTCCCCAGCTCCCATCTTCCCAGGACACGTTATCCCAAATCCTCCCGCCGAGGCCAACTCCTGGCACGGATGTGGGAACAGGAAGGAGCCCTGCGAGATCTTCGGGTCGCAGCCCACGTCTTGCAGAGAAACCCCAGGGCTGCCCACACAAGGGAGCTGATTTTTCCCACCCCAAAAAGTTCCCTTTCATTTCCAGCTCGTCATGAACTCCTTCTGCCTGCCAAGAGGGGAAAGGACCTATCATGCACCACCCCTCTCTCAGGATCGTTCATCCTTCTTTTTCCCGAAGAAAAAGAAAAGGGAAAGAGTCAGGCATTGCTTGATAATGTAATTAAAATATATTTATCCTCCACTCCCTGATTTTCCCTGTTTCCTGATGGCAAGGAGGCCCTCCCAAAGGAAAAGCAGAAAGGAGCAAAGGAAAGGAGGGAATGGACTTGCCCCTAGAAACGTTTCTCTGGTTTTCCCCTAAATGTAGGAAATGTTTCAGAGCTTTGCATGGGGTTCCTTTCTTTGGAAAAAGCGAGAAAGAAAAATGCCAGAAGTCAGATTTCTTCTGTATTTAACTGTTCTTAAAAAAAAAGAAAAGTGAGGAATCTGAAAGGATTTTGCACGAATTCCCAAATTAAAAGGCAGACATTTCATTGCGCTGAGGGGGAAAACGGGGAAAACTACAACTTGCAAAAACCCATGATCCCGATTTTGGGCCGAGACACTTTTCCCAGCAAAAACAGCCACAAATTAAAAAAATAAAATACTAAAAAAAAAAAAAAAGAGAAATCTTATCAATGCCATTTTTCAGCCCCTGCTCTCCGACATTCTCCTGATTTCTAACCCCAGAGATTTGTATCTGGGTCAAGAGTCCGCCCCCCTCCTCCCCTATCGCTCCTCAGGTTGGGAATGCCTTTTGCACAACTCTCCTTGGGTCAGCCATTGGGCTGAGCTCGAGGACGATTCATATCCCACCCGAACCGCTTGGGCCAGGCCTGGTGACACCAGCCAGGAGATCAAATATACGCCCAGCCCGGCCTGCTCGGTGATATTTAAAACATCTGGCCCCGGCGTTTCCAGCGCTTCACGTGTGCGTGTCACCGAGACGCTGGGCTTTGCAAGGAAAACATCAGGACACGTTGGATCTTCTCCCCTTCCCCCTTCCCTGTGCCTGGAAGGATTTCATCATGTGTCTGCTCGGCTCTGGGTTCGTTCTTTATCTCTGCCGAGTGCCTGACAGATGTTGGCTCGCAATTTTCCGCGGCGGCCTCGCAGGGAGCTGCTTCTCCCCCGTTGCCTGTGGGGAGCGGTGCTCCTGGGAATGGGGATGGGAATGATGCTGGGAACACACACTGGGAGGGAAAAACCCATCCCAGCTCACTCCTGTATGTTCTGCCACGCAGCAGAGTGAGGGTGTCAATGCAGAGATGTGCCCAAGGTCTGGGGGTGTCGGGGTGCAGCATCCACACCCTGAGCACTGAGTTGGCCCAAAATTGCCATGGCACAAGCCCGCTTTCCTGCTGGCAGGGCCATGGCAGCACAAGAAAGCGCTTGGAAACCATCTCCTCACACGTCCCTCAACTGCACGTTACGTGGGGATGCCCCTTTGCCAAGGCCACGCCAGCCTTGAAAGGGTTTGAGGTCCAAACCTCCCTCAGTCCTGGGAATGGAGGTGGGAACACACACTGAGAGGGAAAAACCCGTGCCAGCTCACTCCTGTATGTTCTGCCACGCAGCAGAGTGAGGGTGTCAATGCAGAGATGTGCCCAAGGTCTGGGGGTGTCGGGGTGCAGCATCCACACCCTGAGCACTGAGTTGGCCCAAAATTGCCATGGCACAAGCCCGCTTTCCTGCTGGCAGGGCCATGGCAGCACAAGAAAGCGCTTGGAAACCATCTCCTCACACGTCCCTCAGCTGCCCGTTGTGTTTGATGCCCCTTTGCCAAGGCAATCCCAGCCTGGCAAGGGTTTCAAGGGGTTCCAAACTTCCCTCAGTCCTCGTCCCCAGGAGTGATTCTGCAGGGCAACCAGACCAACCCACTTTCAAAGCTCTGCTGTCAGCGGGCTCAGGCTGCAGATTGATCTTCTGTAGGCAAGAATTGCACCACCCAACCTCTGCTTTCCCCCAAACCCAACGCTCCCCCCTCGTGAAAACTCCCTTTAGGAGGTTCCCAAATTCCTTGGGCACAAGTTATCTGTTTGCAACCAGTTATCCCTCTCGATTTGCTCTCTGAGTCAGGTTTTTGCAGCGCTGAAAAAAAAACCCCAGTGAAAAATAAAACAACGCAGAACACCCCAAGCAAATTACAAAATCTCGGGTTGCACAACATGCCGTGAGACGCTGACGCTTCTGCCGTTTAATTCGGGCTCTGCCTCGTAAGCGAGAAGGTATTTGTCCCACCAAGGTCTGGAAAGAGCCCTTTGTGCTGGGGAACTGGAGACCTTGGCTCTTCAGCAGCCCCCAGATCTCCCAGGTCCCAAGGTGAGGCCAGCGTGGAATCCATGGAAGTGACACACCCTGCCCAGGGCTGCTCAGCATCTGCTTTAGTTTTGGTGCAACCAAGTTGTCCCTGTTGCTTTCCCTGCTCTGGGAGACCTTCCCAGTGGAGGACGTGGTCTGATGGAGGTGAGCTCTGAGGAGCTGGTGGTTTACGTGCCTGTGAGTAGCTTGGTGCTCACAAAGGACTTGGCATGGAAAGCAGGTGCTTTTATTGGACTTCAGCAGAAATGTCCCACCTGCCTCCTGGAAAGGCCCCAGGAAAGTGTTCTCCCAGACCCACTGTGGGTTTCACCGTTCCCAGGACGTGCCTCCTGAGCAGCTCTTTTAGGTGAGCAGGGGACCTTGTGAAGGCTGGATCCCTGAGGGACTCCTGTTTTCCACCTCCCCCATCCTTCCAGCAGCTAATGGGCTGCGTGTCCTCCTGCCTGGATGTGAGTTTCCACCCAGAATGGGTTGCATCTCCCACTTCATTCTCTACCATCCTCAAGGGAGTGGTTTCTCCCGCTGCTTTCCCCTTCCCACAGAACTATTTAGGCTGGAGAAGACCCCCAAGACCACCAGGTCCAACATCCCCTTTATCCCGACCCCAAGATATCTGTCTCCCAACCGCAGACCTGCATCAAAACACACCAGACACACCAATTTTCAGAGCTCCTGGTGGCTTCTCCACCTCAGTTCTTCTGCTGCTAATTCCCTGCAAAGGAAAGGCTGCCCAGCAGCATCCCCAAAATGGAGCCTTTGAAGCCACCTTGCAGCTCCCAGAGCTCTTATTCCTTTTTCAGGTTCTCCCAGAATTGCACAGATGGTCTTTTGGGGTCTTTCCACACCACCCCCCCTCCCCAAAAAAAACCCCTAAGCCAGCTCATACAAAGGATCTTCCAGCTCCATTTCCTCCATGTGTTGTTTTTATGCATCTTCCAGGGAAACGCGACTGGAGAATTTGAATTTAATAAGTGCGGGATCTCGAGGCTTCAAAAGCACCACCGGGCCCCAGTGAGGGATCAAAGGGCTGCAGAAAAACACTGTGCAGAATTATTGGCCCTTCAGGAGACCGAGACACCACGAGACACCTCCTGGATCCACACTCCAGCCCCCTTGGGAGGGCAGAGTTATTAAAGGTCGCCACGAAGCCTGCTGAGGGCTACAGAAAGTTCTCTGCTGACTCAAGGAGTTGTGGCTCAGACCCCGAGTCACCTGACAGAGAAGGGGCAGTGGAACCCACAGCAAAGTCCATGAGAGGAGGAGGAGGAAATGAAACATCCCAGGGGCGCTGAGGCCAGAAGGGAGAAAAGGAATGGCAAAGCTCTGCTGACAACGAAAGAGCTGGGGGACAGGGATGGTTTGGAGCTGGGGGACAGGGATGGTTTGGAGCTGGACGGGATCGTGGAGGCCACTTGTCCCACTTCAGCAGCTAAAGGCAGCTGAGACACACAAAACTGAGATGCTCTGCAGGTTGTAGTGCTCGTCCCCCTAGGCAGGGCTTTGGGTTTAGTTCAGGGGTGGAAGTTGGACCACGTCCTTAGGTCATCTCCTGGAGAAGTCCTGACCACGTGGAACACTCTCCCCTTCATTTCAATGCCATCATTTATATGTCTGAAGACACAGAGGGTGTTGTTCTCCCCCACAAAGGTCCAAACCCACCCTGAGGATGTGCCCACCTTTTGGCATGGGAATTAGAGCCCGGGTTCTCATGGCTCTGCTGGAATTCTGCTTCCCACCGTCCCATCCCACCAACACAGCAAGGCTCGGGATAGCTGAGGGGTAAGAAAGATGGAGAGGTACTTGGACAAGATACAGGGAATGGCTTCCCACTGCCAGAGGGCAGGGCTGGATGGGATTTTGGGAAGGAATCCTTCCCTGGGAGGGTGGAGAGGGCCTGGAATGGATTTCCCAGAGAAGCTGTGACTGGCCCTGGATCCCTGGAGGTGCCCAAAGCCAGGTTGGACAGGGCTTGGATCACCCTGGGCTGGTGGAAGGTGTCCCTGCCCATGGCAGGGGGTGGGACCTTCAAGGTTTTGACCCAAACCATCCTGTGATTCTGTGATAACACTGAGCAGGTCACCCTTGCCCAGTCAGGAACCCCAGGGATGCTCCAGAGCAAGGAATCAGTGGAAGGGACAAGGACACCGTGGCTCCCAGAGCCAGCAGGTCGGGGAGCCTCATCCACACACGTCTCTTCCCTGATGCTACACACGCAAATCCACAGATGGTTTGCAGGAATTCTCTTCCTGTGCCTTTGAGGGGTGCAGCTGCTTCCCTGACAGTTTCATTTCCATGCTGCAGCCACCAGGCACACACGTTCCTTTGTGGCACTCGGGTGTCTGTGCGTCCACAAGGACATCTACAAGGACATCCAGAAGGTCATCCAGAAGATTGGTTGTTCAGGCTGCCCAACAGACAGTCCAACACAGGTTGTTGATCTCGAGGAAACAACCAGTTCACCCTCTGTTTCTGGAATTTATGATTTTTTTTTATGGTTGTTTCTTTTAAATTCAAGTTCTGAGCGTTTGTTTGTTTGGTTTGGGGCTTTTTCACCTGATTGTTTTTGAAAGCCTTTCCTGATGGGCCTTTCCTGCTCTCTCTCCCCAGACCTCACCAGGAATGTCAAGCCTGCTTTCCCTCGGATTTGCTGAGGGTCCCAGAAGTGGAACTCGATCTTTTGGGGGTCCAGTTGAGCCTTTAACAAAACTATCTTTTCTCCTCAAAGTTTATTCAGGTGCTCGACTTAAACAGGTGTTGGTAAAGACAAAGAGAAAACCAGAAGTTTTAATTAGTCGAAGACAAATAATTTCCTCTCTCAGCTGGGCAGGTTTGGCTCTCTCTCAGCAGCTCTGATGTTGTGTGTGTGCAGCTACTCAGCAATTAATCCTTTTCCTTTTGCCCTTAAGTGGAAGATTTCAACCTTTCAGCATCAAATTAAACGGCAAAGCGAGACCAAATCTCAGGACATTTGACCAGGAGAAGGTACCAGCCCATTGCTGCAGCAGAAACCCAAACTGGAGGCAAAGGGCTCCCAGTTGGGCTGCCCAAAGAATTCCTGTTTTCCAAGGAATGTTGGCACGTTCCATAAGTGTTGTTCTGTTTAGAAAACAAACATTTTCCCCCTCCCAAGAGCTAATTCTGTTGGGTTTCAGGAAACAGGATGTCCAATGCCTGGGGATATCTGGGCAAAGGAGGGCTCCAGGCTTGGCAGACTCTGAGGAGCTCAGGGACCAGCCAAAGCCAAGGTGAAGTTCTGAGCTGGACAAAGTGCCTACAAGTGGTCTCCTTGAACTGACCACATCCTTCTCTCCTGGGAAATTCAGATCTTCTCACTTCAGAATCCTTAACAAAACTCCCCTTGTTTTGTCCTCTCATTCAAAACTGGGATTTTTTTTTTTTTCAAAACCCCAGTGGGCTCCACCACAGCTCTTCTGGTGCCACCAGCAGATGCACCCAGCTCCTTCTACCATCGTTCTCCATGTCCTAGTTCATTTTGGCTTCCCTCTACCCAACACCTGAAATGCCAAACGCCTTGGGGGTGAAATTCTGGAGTCGACACTTCAAATTTGATCCCCAGGAGTTCAAACTTCACTTTGTGAAAGATTCTAATGTGGATTTCTGGGGAAAAACCATTTGTTTCAACAAAAAATCATCCAGAGGATCCTGACCTTTCCAGCCTTTCCACCTGTTTTGGATATGGGTGGGAAGTCCTTCCTTCCTTCCTTTCCCAATCTAGATCTACCTCCTGACCGTGGGAAGCCATTCCCCCTTGCCCTGTCCCTCCAGACCCTTGTCCATGTTGCCTCTCCAGATCTCTTGGAGCCTCTTTGGGCCCTGGAAAGGGCTCTGAGGTCTCCCCAGGTTCAACAACAAGATGGCCCTTGAAATTCACACCTTGCTTGGCCAAAGTTTGGATGGCACCACCACCTTCCTCCAGGAGATGCACCAAGGGCCTGTGGGGCTCTCTCAGGAGAAAGGGACATCCACTGGGAAAATCCCAAAGGCACAGAATCTTCCCAGTCGGGAGGGACCCACTTTGGCACACTCAGGGATCGATCCAACCCACAACCTTCCTTCCCTCCCTCCTCCTTTTTGTTGCCACTCTCCTTTAAAACCTTGCCGACAATTCCCAGCCTCCTCAAGCTCCGGGCTGAGGGAGAGAAGCCACCTCTCCCCTCGCATTGTCCTTGGCTTTGGCTGCTTTTCCGGCCAGGATTATCCCTGGGCAGGGATTGCTGCCCTGGCTCAGCCTCTCCCAGCTCCGGGGCTCGGGAGCAGAAAGGGAGAGCGGGCACATCAGCTGGTAACAGTTCAGAACCAGATGTACATTCCTGCACAAAACTCCGACCTTCCCGGATCCAATTACTTGGGAAGAGCGCTCTGCTCCAACCCTCTTATCCCTAAAGCCTCTCCCTCCCTCCCTCTTATCTCTGCTGCTCCTTTGCTTTTGATTATAAACTTGTCACTGCAGGGCGAGCGCCTTGGGAATATCCGGAGCGACCCGCGGGATGAGGGAACAAAGCCCCCCGAGGGCAACAGGCGTGCACACCCCACCAGACCACTGAGGAACTGTCCCCTCAAAAAGGGGTGGGGGGGAATTAATCAGCTTAATTAGAGCTGGCTACGGGTTCAGTGCTTGATGAGGTTTAGAACTGGGGTGTCTGGGAAAGGGGAAAGGATGCTTTCCTCTCCAGCAGGAGCAAGGCAGCACCTCTTTGCCTTCCAGTTTGCTCCCGAAATTCCTGGCAGCTTCTTCCAGAAGAGGGGAGCTGGGGAAGCTCCGAATTCCCATTTTTGTCAGGACACCTGGGAAGGGTGGCAGGAGGCAGCACCCAAATCTTCTCCTGCGCAGCACCGAGGGATCAAAGGGTGATTTGCTGGCCCGGCGCTGCCAAGGGGCCAACAGGACCACAGGCTTCCTATGGAGATAAAGAACCACCCCTAAATCCCAGTCTGGATTCCTTAATTCCCCTACAACACCAAGCTTTAGGAGCCCAGTCGCAGCAGCAGCAGCAGCACAGTGGGTGCCACGCTCAGAGAAGGCACTGACCTTTCAGCAGGACCTGATTTGATATCCCAATTTTCCTTCTCTACCCTTCCCCACCAAGCTCCCTGAATTCCCTTTCCCTCCAGGAGCACCGGCTCGGCTCACATTTCAGCCGGGGCTGTGCACACGTGGCTGGTGCCTTTGGTCTCTCCAAGGGACAGATTTGTACCTTTGCTCTGCTCCAAGGGACAGATTTGTGCTTTTACTCTGCTCCAGGGGACAGATTTGTACCTTTGCTCTGCTCCAGGGGACAGATTTGAGCCTCTGCTCTGCTCCAGGGGACAGATTTGTACCTTTATTGTGCTCCAAGGGACAGATTTGCACCTTTACTCTGCTCCAGGGGTCAGATTTGTGCCTTTACTGTGCTCCAGGGGACAGATTTGTGCCTTTGCTCTTTTCCAGGGGGACAGATTGGCACCTCTGTCAGCACCGAGCTCCGCTGGGGCACCGGGACACTCACCCAGGGCAGAGGGGCTGGGAGGCTCTGGAATTCCATCCTGGGCAAATCCCCCCGTGAATTTGCCCCTAAAGAATCCTGCCTGATAGTGAAAAGCTTGGCACGTTCAGAGGTTTCACAGCAACAGCCCCCTCGGGGTGAGATGCCGCCTCACTCAGCCCCTCCCCTGCAGAAGCTGGGGGCTATTTAATTGATTTATCTCTTTAATTGATTTATTCAATAGTTTTTATTTAGCACAGAGGGGCTGCTGTGCTGACACTGAGCCCAGAGAGGCACATCCCAGAGCTTCAGGGGCATCGGCCACCCGGCTGGACCAGGATCCCACCACGGCTCCGGGGGATGTCCCAGTGTCCTGATGGGCCCAGAGTTTCTCCCAAAGGCTCATCAGGACACTTGGAGATCCACCCAACCGAGCCCACCTCTGTCTGCAAGCCCCGGCAGGATCAACCCCACCCCATGGAAGCAGCGAGCCCTGCCTTTGGTGGCCACGGCAGGTCGGGGACAGGGAGAGGCAGCAGCAGCAGCTCCCTTTGCTCTCCCAATCCACGATCTGCTTCCCTTGCTCCTGGTGCTCTCAAACATCCCAAAACATCCCCGCTCCCTTCCCGAGCAGCCTTTTCCAGGCACCTCTTTGGGACGGGGCACTCGGGATGCTCAGCCCCACATCCTCCCTGTCCTCCCACGCTCCACGCTTGCCCCTAAATCCACCAAAAACATGGAATTTCTGGGCATCTGTTGGCTGGGAAAACCAACCTCCTTGCAGCTGGAAAGCCGAGGTGCCCCTCCGGCTTCTCTGAGGGCTTGGAAAAGATCCCATGGGCTAAGGAGACTCCTAAAAAACCTCAAGCACAAAGCAAAGACCCCTCACTCACAAGGAGCTGGTGGGCACCATCCCAGCCCAACTGCACTCACAGAATTCCAGGTTGCCCCCCCTCACCCATCCAAACCCCCCGAAAACAGGGATTTAGGGTGGCAGTGGGGATGCCACCCGTCCTGCCTGACCCACAGGGACCCGAAATTGGATTAGGGCTGGCTGTGCCGCCCCTGAGAGCCTTTGCTTTGGAAAGCAAAGCCAGCCTGTCCCCGGGGGGCTGCCTGGGGAAGGCTTTCCACTATAAACATTACCTACCAGGAGCGCCGTCAGCCCCGGGCAAGCCGACAATTCCTCCTTCTCCTACCGAGAAACACTTTCCAAGCAAACCAGACATTATTTTTTTCCATTAATGAGTGTTGATACCTACTGGAAAACTCGGCAGAGAAACCCACTCCAAGCTAATTCTTCTGATAGAGCAGCTCTGCTTTACGAGCTCCTTTTGTCTTGTTCCTTTTTATTATTATTATTATTATTATTATTATTGGGTTCTTTTATTTCCCTGCTCCGGGTTGCAAACATGAGCTCTGCTGCTAAGGAATGTGTCTGTTCCTGCAATTTGGGCTGGAGCTGGAATCAGAGGTCCAAATCCCGTTTTGCTCTGCATGAACTCCAGGGAAGCAAGAGGAGTTTTCCCACTTTTTTGCCCCCACGGGGAGGGAAAACGGACCCGTCGCCTTCTTTTCGGCGGATCAAAATCCCTTCCAGCGCAATTTTTATGCTCTAGGGTGTCAGAAATTCAACAGCAGGATAATCTGGAGTTCAGAAATGCCCTCCCACCCTAAAATTCCCTGCTTGGGATTTAATGGAAGGGGGGAAAGTGGGGAGAAAAGGGAATGGGGTGCACGGCCAGCGTCGCCTCTCCAGGGAACTTTCCATAGGGTTTTCCACAAGTTGATCCATATTTTGGGCCGTGTCAGCCCAGGAGGGTCTTTCTATGCCTCCACCAAGGAGGGATTTAAAGGGGTTTTGCCCTCCTGCCCCCAAACGTCCACCCTTTGTACAGCTCGGAGAGTGTGTCCATGGGGATTTCTGTCCCTCCGAGGTCACCCTGTGGCATGAGGAGGCATCTTCTCATCCCACTCCCAGGACAGGGGGTTTGCAAGACCCCCAGCACCCAGGGATGCAAAATAGGGCGCCTAGGGGTGCAAAATTCCCCCTTCCATAAAAAACGGGGCTCCCTCGTGCCCGCTGTGCCCCCAGATTTGGGCAGAGAGCCGCTGCAGCCCGGCCCCGGATTTGGGAAGGGCAGCACAGGAGGCAGAGCAGAACCCCAAAAAACCCTGGGGTTTGGGGGGTTACCCCCGAGGGGTCCCGCCAATTCGGCCTCTCCGGGGCAAGGAGGGGGGTGGCTCCCTTTTATTCGAGGTGCATTCCCGAGATTTTCGGAAAGTGTAACATAAAACTGTGAAAGTTTAGCAGGGGAAAAGCCTTCCTCCCACCGCCCCGGCCGGCCAATCAGGACGGAGCCCCGCACCTCCCTCGCTTCTGACAACTATTTAGCAACCGAGCTCAGCTAAAGTTTCCAAAAAGTTAGAATAACTTCCTCTCTCCAAGACCTCAATTTTTTTGCACAACCCCGGCCCTTGAAATAAGAGCCTTTCGAGCAACCTGGAAAACGTTTGGTCAGCAAAAAAAAAAAAAAAAAAAAAAAAAAAAAAAAAAGGAAAAAAAAAGAGAAAAAAAAAAAGAAAGAAAGAAAAGAAAAGAAAGAAAAAAAGAGCCCTCCCGTTTTTTTCCAAAAGGATCTGTCTCAGGAATTTAAAGCACATTTAAGACACACACACACTCACATAACATAAGGAGGGGGGGAAAGGCTCTTCCCCTCCCCTTCTCGCAGAAAGCATGGAAGAAAGCTCCAGTTCTCCTGTTTCCCCTGTGGATAGCTTGGGGACCAGCGAAGAGGAGCTCGAGAGGCAGCCAAAGAGATTTGGCAGGAAGAGAAGATACAGCAAGAAGTCCAGCGAAGATGGCAGCCCCAACCCGGGCAAGAGGGGGAAGAAATCCAGCCCCAGCTCCCAATCTTATGAAGAACTGCAGAGCCAGAGGATCCTGGCCAACGTCAGAGAGAGGCAGAGGACTCAGTCGCTCAACGAAGCGTTCGCCGCCTTGAGGAAAATCATCCCCACGTTGCCCTCGGACAAACTGAGTAAAATCCAGACCCTCAAGCTGGCAGCGAGGTACATAGACTTCCTCTACCAGGTGCTGCAGAGCGATGAGATGGACAGTAAGATGACGAGCTGCAGTTACGTGGCTCACGAGAGGCTCAGTTATGCCTTCTCCGTGTGGAGGATGGAGGGAGCGTGGTCCATGTCGGCCTCCCACTAGCCACCGCCCCAGCAGGGTGAGTACCCCTTTTCTCTTCTCCTGGGGGTTGCTCTGTGGCCCTGTGGCCCTCTGGCCCTCGCCCAGCCCCGGGGAGAGGTGGCAGGGATGGTGTTGGCAGGGATGGTGTTGGCAGGGATGGTGTGGCACGGCGATGCCCACGGGGCTTGGAGTTGCGTGCGGGGGATTGAAGCAAATTAACCCCGAAAAGGAGAGATGCATCTTTTTGGGGGAGAGTGGGAATAAATGGAAATCGGGGTCGAGGGAGTGGGGGTTTGCTCTGTGGGGTTGGGGCAGCGAGAGGGGACCTGGCGTGGAGAGTTGGTTGAGGAGGGACGGAGGGGGAGAGATTTGTGTGAGATTTGCCAAAAAGCGCTGCCTCGGCGAAGGGTCCGGAGGGGAGAAGGTGATCCGTGCAAGGGGCTGGGGAGGGATGTGAAAACGCTGCTGCCACGTCCCAGGGGTGCCTGCACCCCCCAAAAACCCCCCAGCACTGAGAGCCCTGCGGTGGCCACATCCTCTCAGGGCCCAGGTTGCGTTTGCCTGCAAAGAAAGGAGCAGCAGATGTGGCTCTGCCCCTGCCCCCTCACTCTGCGAGGGCACAGACCTCGCTCCATGTGCAGCTCTGCCCGGTTTCCCTTCCCCAAAAGCGCCCCGAGTTTCTTATTTACTCTCCCGGCTAAATTCGGCCTCGTGGCCTTCCATGAGCTGCGAGCGACTTCCTCTTCAGCCGCCTTTGTAATCGTCGGGGAGGGAGGAAGAAACAGTAAGAAAGGGGGTGGAAAAGGCTTTTAATAACCCCCTCATCTCCAGCTAATTAAGCAGAGCAGCTCTGCCTTGTGTCAGCCGTCTGGGCTCCGAACATAAACCAGAGCCCACCAAGCCATTGCACCAAGCAAAGGGAAACTTTCCCCGCCACCCCGGCGAGGTAAAAATGAAATAATTTCATCCTGGGGGAGAACCGAGGACGGAAAGTTTATCAGGGCTTTTTTTCAAAGGGGCAAAATCCATCTCGGTTGGAGCAGCCCGTTGAAATAAAGTCACAAATAAACCCGGGCGAAAAACTTGATGCCTCTTCTTTAAAGAGGCTAAAAAAAGGCCAGCCAGGACTTTGTGGTGTAAAACAGCCTTCAAGACACTCGAGGAACCACTTCAAGTAAATGTTTCGCTCACATCCTCGAATGGCCTGGAATTTGCTGGGTTAAGGTGTCCCCACACTCGTCTGGGGAGCCCCCAAAATGCTGGCGTGTCTCAGAATGGGTTTTCCCACCCCTTGCATGAGCTGGCTGCTCTTTGATTTGCTTTAAAAAGGCATCCCTGCTGGCCTGGCGTTTCTGGTTGGTGCTGGTGCTGCTATTTCTTCCACGCCGTGCCCCAATTCCAACTGCAAAAAGCCCAACCCCGGTGGGTTTTAACAAAGCCGAGCCTGGTTTATAAACCAGAGCGCCTTTTCCCAGGCTAATCCGGCCGAAAAAAAAAAAAACCTGCAGCAAACACATTAAAAAGAAAAAAAAAAAACCCACACGCAAAAACCCAGGGCTTCTTGTCAAAAGCAGATGTAAAATGTCCCAAACACATATTTCTGGAGCGGTTTAGATTGGCTGAGCAGCAAAGTGCTGGGCTGGAACAATGCTCTGATTCTGTTGTTCCCCAAACGACGTTGTGTTGCCATTAGCCAAGGATGCCTTGGGATGTGTTATCTAACGCCCAGCCCCTCCTGTCACGCAGGGCGAAGCTTTTTGGGAGGGCATTTAAAATTTATCCCGCATTAAATCATTGCCCACGCCGCCCTGACGAGGCAGGTTTTAGGTGCGGGACCTGCATTCAAAATTCGGGAGCAAAACTGTGGATTGAGTGACAAAAAAAAGGTGAATCCTGAGGTTTGGGATGAGCCATGACCTGACTTCCAGCACGATGCTCCGAGCTGGTTTGGGCTCCATCCATGGGGTCGCTTCCCAAAACTCGAGATGAGCCGTGCCCCACCTTCCAGCACGATGCTCCCAGGTGGCTTGGGCTCCATCCATGGGGTCTTTTCCCAAATCCCCCGAGGTTTTCCCCCCTTTCCCTGCGCCTGGGAAGGCGCGTGCGGTCGGGCTGTTGAAAACGCTGTTGACAAATGGCCTGGTGCGGAGCGGTGTCAAATTCGGGCGCTCGCGGCGACACCAGCAGAGGGGAAAAGAAAGCCCTCCAAAATCCTCCAGGAACGGGGGGAAAACCCGTCGGGTGGCGGGATGTGGGGTTTGGCACGGGGTCTTGCGCCGCTCCGAGGGGTTTTTATGGATAACTCGGGCTCGATGGGGGGAAAAATCCCTGCGTGGTTTCGGGATCAGCTCCCGCCTTTGGTAGGGAGAGGGGAGCGGGAAGGAGCGCCGGTCGAGCCTCTTTCTTCCCTCGGTTTTGGGGACACAGAAAAAGCCAGGAGAGGTTTCCACCTTGGAAAAAAAAGTGCAAAAAGCAAGGGAGAGGAAAAGCAGAGGAGCTTTTTGATGAGAAAATCAGAGCCTTGGGAACTGGGAAAATGCCACCTGGCCCCCGCCAGCGCCAGCAGGTCGCTCCTCTGGCCACGGAGAGAGCTTTTCCTGTTCTGCTCCACGGAATTCCAGACAGCTCGCTGCCGGAGTTTCGGGAGAAACAGGCGCAGCTTCGCCTTCCCAGGGCTGCCAGGGGGTGTTTCAGCTGAGCCTTCCTCCCCCCCAAGAACCTCCTCATCCTCCTCGCCAGCACCTGCGCCCCTGCCCCTTGCAGCCGCTTTTCTCTTTCAGAAGGTTCCGAGGTGCTCTAAACTCAGTTTAAAGCTAAAAAAGAACAGGGAAAAAACCCCCTCGTGTTTGCTGGGATGGCAGGACCGGGAGCAAAGCGGCAAGGGCAGTGCAGGCCTAACCCTGCACCAGTAAGACCAGTTTGCATCCAACTCCAGCCCCCCGTTCCGCTCCCTCCTTAAAGAAGCAAACAGATGTTATCTCTGCCTGCCCTGGGCACAAACCCCCATCCTAGAGCCTGTGAGAGCAGCCCAAATCATTTGGGGTGTAGCCACACTAGGACTAAGCCCTTTTCGTCCCCAAAGCCCTATTATTTTATTTGATTTCATTTTTTCCTACGCATCCTGAAAAAAAAAAAAAAAAAAAATAANAAAAAAAAAAAAAAAACTAAATTAAAGTTTCCTTGACGGGAAGGATTGTAAAAGTTTGGTATTTACATTAATAGGCTTGTAGCGGGGGGTTTTCATCTCGGCGCGTTTAAAAGCCCAGCAAAATGCATTTCGGAGCCTCTGTTTACGTTCGTGTCTTTCCCTGGGAAAGGATAAATCTGTTACCCAGCAGACACCGACCACGCTGCGAGGCGGCCAAAAACCCGCTCCGGCTCGGCGAGCTTTGAATAAGAGGGTGCAAGGAAAATGCTCCGGACAAGGAGCCACGCAAAAAAAAAAGACAAATCTGCCTCGGGCCAGACGCAAAGAAATGAATGAGCCATCAAAAAGAGAGCTGAGACACGCACGGGAAAAGGTTGGATGGAACCCGACGGGAGAGAGCGGTGAAAACATGTTGTTCCTTCCTTCGCCCCGGGCAGGGCTGCGGTAAAAAGAGTCCTGTCGGGGGAGATGTGCGTTGAAGGGTCATTAAGGCAACATTCAAGGCAGACATTTCGCCTAAGTGGAGCTAATTTGTCTCCAAATTAGTCACTCTGGGCTCGGCGGAGGAGCTCGAGTTGGAAAAGCATCCTCGCCAAAACAAAGGGGAAGGATCGAAACGCTTCTCCTTCCCTTAGCGCTTTTTGGGGGCACTTTTCGTGCGGTTCTAGGGGGGATAAATCAGCCCCGGAGATCGCAGCGGGATCCTGAGGAGCTGGGACAGCTTTTCTGGGGACATCCCGTGTCACTCTCTTCCCCCTTCTCGATATAATGATTTTTATCAGTTCCGTGGGGGTTCAGCACAAATCTCCGAGCCCCGAGTGATAGGAATAGCTGGATGGAGCGGAAAGGGACGGCAGCAGCACCCCGAAAAGTGTCATCAGGGAATTACAGCTCCCTGGGCAAAGCAAATATTCCAGGGAGGTTTTAAATCCCCCCTCCCGGGCTCTGCAGAAAATTGGGAAAGGGGGGGAGGAAAAAAACCGATTTAAATGAAGCTGTTCCTGCTCCCAGGGAACACCTCAGCGGGTTGGAGAGTCCCCACCGCTCCTGAGTCACTTCTTCAGCCAAATCTGGAAGGAGGAAAACCGAGAAACAACCCCCCACCCCCCCAAAAAAAAGCTGCGTATTAGCGGAATTAATGCTGAATTCTCCCGAATGAAAACAGTAGAAATATTTGCCAGGGATTTAAAAAGACAAATAAATAAATAACCCCCCAAAAAATAAATAAACCAAAACCCCAACCCAGCATCAGGCACCCCGGCATTTAATTAGATTTGTAGCCCGGGAAGATGGCCACTCAGCAACAACAACTAATCGCACTCAAATAGCAAATTAACTCAGCCAGCCCATAAATCCAAGCAGGGCAGAGCCATCCCTGCTTTAACCACTCCCAGGCCGGGAAAAAGGCATGGGAAACAGCGGGATGAGGTGCCTGCTCGTGGGGATTGATAACCCCAGGGCATCCCCAGTGCCATTCCCTGCTCCGTCTCCTGGCAATGGACGCTCTGGCACCTCTCAGGAATGTGCTTCTCCTCCTGCTTTCGAGCAGGGAATTTTGGGGGAATTTTGGTAAAATAGAGGATCCCCCCCTTCGAATTTTAGCCGGGATCTGTCACCCTCAGAGCCCGCGGTGGAGGGATGAGGAGGGTTTTCCTTCGGGAAGCGGGCAAAGGGATAACTCAGCTTTTATCACACACAGGGAACCTGGAGAGGGGTTCGTGCTGCAGGAGGGTGCAAAAGGGACCGGGAGGTTTGATTTTCCCTACAAATATTCCCTGCTCAGCCCCAGTGATAAGAGAGGGCTCCGAGTGGCCTTCAGATCCCTGATCCCTCCCGATGATCCCGCCCGAGGCCCGAGCCCTTTGGGGTTGCGGGAAAGGGGATGGATCCAACACTCCAAAAGGAACCCGGGGAAGGCAGAATCTTCATGGGGATCCACCCGGGAAAAGGTGGATCCCTCTGCCACGAGCTTCCTTTGGGATCCGGGTGCCATTTGGGGTTCCTTTGTTGGGGCAGAGCCCTTCTCCCACAAATAACCCTGCACGGGGAGCTCTGCCTTCTCCTCCCCTCTTCTCCTCTCCATCTTTTAACCACAGCTCGGAAAAGAGCAAAAAGGAGGAGAGGGGGAGAGAAGAGACAGATGTCCGCTGGTGCAGCTTGAGATATATTTACTGGAAGGGGTCCAGTAAGCCTGGACTCGCTTTAATTGAATTCCTAATCAGACAGTTTTGCTGCCACCCCCAAAGAAGCAGCTTCACCATTTCCTGAGGAGAAATCAGACCTGCCAAACACACGCTTGAAAACGTAGGAATTAGGGTTTGGATGAATTTAGCCCACCCCCCTCCCTAAAAAAGACCCCCTCCTGCAGTAATTTAGCTGATTACGCCTTTGGTTTTAGCTGTCGAGGCTTCAAAAATCATATGTTTGTGCTTAAATGTAAATAAACTTCATTGCTCTGCTGAGAGAGATGTGGGGGAACCGCGGGCTGCGCTGAGGCTTAAAAAAAATGAGTGAATGCAGCCTGGAAAAGTCGGTGGGGTGGGAGAGAGAGGCTGTCATGCAGAAAGCAGCGTTTTGGGTGGCTCCATCCACATGCAGCTCCCCCGCCATGGAGCTCCTGATGGAAATTAATCTTGCAGAGCCACAGAAATGCGCTTTTCAGAGCGTGTTTTCTGCACCTCGTGAAGAAATCGCCATAAAGTTCCTCAGAAGGAACTCCTGGCCGGGAGGGGAAGCTCAGAAAAATCGTGGGGATGTTAGGGGGGAATAAAAAAATAGGATTGCAGGCTCAGGAGGAAGGTGAACAGGGAGATGTTTCCCAGCCATCGGGGAGGACAGGAAAGGAATTTAATCCTTCCAAAGGCAGCAGCCCGAAATTCCTGTGCCACCACCCTATGGATGCTCGTCCTGCAGCACAAAAAGCCCACCCTGCCTGTGCTCAGATGGAAAGAAATGCACGAACGACCCACTAATTAAAGGGCTTTGGTTTGGGGGGAAAGAGGTTTGCAAGGAGCTCAGACGGAGCACCTGCCTGTCCCTCTGTCCCACGTCCCCAAAATTACATCCCAAAGGCGCTTTTTTGGGGGAAGTTCTTTGGGGTTGAAGTCTTTCCTCCCCCCAGAGACACAGGCAAGTCCCCCCCAGGCACCAGCGGGGTCCGCAGCGTGGGGTGGGTGGGAGTTGATCCCGTGAGTGGAATCTCTAGGTGGAAGCAGAGCATTTTCAGCTCTGGGAATACCAGGGAATCACCCGCCCTGGAAACTTCCCAGTGAAGATCCCGGCGCGTAAAACCCGCACGATAAACCCGAATCCAGATGTGAGCTAATGCTGCCTTTAAACCCCCCTCCCTCCCTGTGTTCATCTGGGTTTTTACGCCTTAGATAAGATGGCCATTCTGCATATTTCGCGTTATTTTGTGGAATGATTCGGGACATTTCTGGCATCCCCGAGTTTCGCCTTTGCTCCGGTGCGTGCGAGCTCCGCGGCCAAACCTCCCGTCCAGCTCCGGCCTGGGGATTCAGGCGCTGAACAATCGTTTTCCAGGGGGTTTTTATCTCCCTTTGCCACGAGAAGGGCTTTTTCAAGGATCCCTGTGGCCAAATAATCCATTTTACTCCCCCTGGCTCTGCCTTCATCCGTGTTCTTCCCACCGGGATGTGCCGAATTTCCACTCGGGGTTTTGGGGCACGGGAGAGGGTCAGGCTTTGGAATCCCTCACATCGCAACCTGTGCCTCCAGAGCAAAGGAAATCGCGGCGTTCCCTTTTCCTTTTGCCCTCGGAAATGTCAAAACCGGTCAAGGCAGTGACCGCTCTTTCTTGTCGCGTCACGGGAATTACCGGGGGAAAGCGCCCCAAAAAAAGACCCCAAAATCTCATTGCAAGCTCGGGGTGGCTCGAAGGGCTGGGTAACACGGGGCAGAGTTTTCAGCCTTGAATTGGGAGCTGCGAACGCGCCGATTTTCCAGAGTTAATCCCCAAAGTTTTCCTCCTGAGCTCGGTTGTTTCCTAAACAGGGCGACACTTTCCCTCTCGCCCAGTGGCGAAAGGTAAATATTGTCAGGTTGTCGAGGGGACAGACGGGGCTTGGGAAAGTGTCGCTCCTCCTTCGGTGTGAACGAGCAGAGAAGCCCCTAATTTTCAGGGTGATGATGCCCCAGACCGAGAGGGAAACACCTTTAAACACAAATCTATCCCCACTTTCTTTGTTGTTCTCCTCCGTGTCCTTAGCGGCTCGTTTTCCGCTGTCCTTGGGAAAGTTGGGGCGCATCCCTAAAATTGCGCGTGGCTAAATTATTGCCAAGCCGAGGGAGGGGTTTTCGGTCATTCCTGAAAGAGGGAGACGAGGAGAGGAAGGTTTCCTGGAGCTTTTGCAGGGAGCCCAGGCCAGGAATCGATGCCTAAAGTTTTGCTGGGGGGGGAAGGAATGTTTACTGGGACAGTTTGGGACCCGCAGTTTCTCCTGGAGCTTTGAAGGTGCCAACACGGCTGGGGAGGCTCCTCCAGCTCCGGAGCTGCGGCACAACCAGGGAAAAGAGTCTGGGAAGCCGCTGGCCCCCCTGGAATTCGGGCTCTCCATGCCCTGGCTGGCAAAATCCTGGCATCACGCAGGGATGCAGCACCAGCGGGCTTCGCTCCAGCAGGTCCAGGAGGCATCACGTGGGGCTGGGAGGCACATGAGGCTGCTCCGTTTCCATCCTGCTAGGAAACTAAGAATTTATTAGAGAAAAAAAAAAGGGAAAAAAAAGCAAAATCAACAGAGGATTTGGCAGCCAGCAGAGGGTGGGGATCCCTGCCAAGGCCTGGACAGCTGTACCTTCTTCGCTAGCAAGTTGTGTGATCAGCGAGGGCTGCGCTGAGAGCCAAGAGGAGTTACCAGAGCTGCCACATCGCATTTGGCTGAGCCTCCCGCGGGGAGACACCTTAAAGAAACAAACCCAGCCCTGTGGCCCCCCCTCCTCCAGAGTCCTCCCAGAAAACCTTGGCGGGTTGGGCTGTGGGGTTTGGGTTGGGTTGTAGGGTTTGGGTTGGGTTGTAGGGTTTGGGTTGGGCTGTGGGGTTTGGCTTGGGTTGTGGGGTTTGGGTTGGGCTGTGGCGCTTCCCCCCAGCCCCCTTCCCCTGTTCCTGATCCGAGGCCAGGAGGAGACTTCCACAAGGCTGTTTTTCCACTTTCTGCAGCGCCCCAAAGGCCGGCTTTGCCCCTCCCAGCCCCGGCAGGACCGGCTTGAAATAACCCAGGAAATTGTGCAAAGGCTGGAGGGCACAGGGAGGGCACCACGGGCTGGGCTGGCACTGCACAGCTGGCACTGCACAGCTGGCATCTCTGGGCAGGAGTGAGGGGCTTGGAGGAGGTTTGGGGAGCTCTGTGGTGCCTGCAGATGCCAGGGAATGGCTGGAGTAAAGCTCCCGGCCTTTGTGACCCTCTGGTGATAAAGGAAAAGGATCTCGGAGACCTTTTGAAAGAGGAAATGATTCTCCCTTTTCTTTAGGAGAAAGGCAAGGGAGCTCTTTCCAAGTGTTATCCCTGCCCTATCCATCCCCTCCGGCTCCAAGCAGCCTTTACTTTTAACCTCCTGACCTCCCAGTCCTGCCACGTGGATTCCCATTTTCCTCACAAACATCTCCCCCAGATCCTTCCAAGGGGCTGGGTTTCCCTCCAAAGCTGCCCTGGGGTTCCCAGTGCCCAGAGTGGGGCACAAACACTTGGAGAGCAGCTCTCCCCATCCCCGAGACAGATTCCCAGGCTCAGCGAGAGCTCCTTGATGGAAAAGCTGGAAAAGCACCACAGGGAGCTGCTGCTGACTCAGCATCTGCTGGCACTAGAGGGCAGGATAAACTCTAGGAAAGAAACTCCAGTAAATAAAGAATCCCGTGGGTTTGAGGTTGCACCCAGGGGGATCCTCCAGGAAGGAGCAGCCAGGGTGAGGAAGACCCTGATCTCGCCCCGAGTGCATCCCACATCCTCAGCACAACAGGGCACCCCATTTAGGGTCAGAGTGTGGTGTCAGAGGTGCTTCTCCCCCCACACACTGCAGCCACAGCTGGGGGAAAAGAAAAAAAAAATCTCTCTTTTTCCAAAAGCAACCTCGTGATTTTCTCTGCTGGGTTCTCCTAAGGCTGTGATTAAAGCCGTGCTGCCCTCCCCTTAACAGGTACCGAGTTGGTGGATCCACAGATTTAATTACCTGACCCAGGCACTGCAGCACCTCAGTTTAGGATTAGACCCAGCTTAGAGCTGAGACACCCCAAAAACTGCCCAGCAGGCTCTGGAGGAGCATCAGGGAGATCCTGGGTCGGACAAACCCCCCCTAGATGATTGATTCCATAGATCCCTTGGAAGGCAATCACTGAGTAGAAGAAATGCAGGGTTTGGAGGAGCATCAGGGAGATCCTGGGTCGGACAAACCCCCCCTAGATGATTGATTCCATAGATCCCTTAGAAGGGAATCATTGAGTAGAAGAAACGCAGCGATTTGGGAGCAGCTTGGGAGTGGAAATGTCTCAGCCCCGCTTTGCTGTGAGGGGAAAAGGAGGGTTTGTTCCTGTGCACTACACAAGGGGAGTTGGAAACGAGGCAAACTGGGAGGTGATGGTTGAGGAAGGAGCCCTCACCTCATTCCCATCCTCTCTGTTCTTCTCCAGCTGCTTTTGCATGCCATGGGATGTTGGGGCTGGCCCTGCTCCCCCCAGCTGATGTCCCTTGTGGGGACACTTCAATCCGGGCTAATTGGAGGGATGGCACTTCTTTTGTGCCCTCTGATGGGATGGGGCCAGCGGGTTTTGCTCTCCTTGCACCCCCAACCTGCTCTGGGGACCCTCCCAAAAGAAGGACCCAGGCTGGACCTTCTCCCCAACCTGCCCACGCACTCCTGGTGCCCCCAAAAAGCAAATGTCAACCCTTGGAGCGCCCACCTTGCTCCCTACCCAGACGTAGGGAAGGGATTCCCTCCACAGCCATATAGGATTTTGGTGCCCAAGCCGTGCCCACTCTGCCCAGAGCACCCCAAAATGCAAGGTGCCCAGGGATGGGAAGCACCCACATGGGGAGCAGCCCTGCCCCAGGGCCAGGTTGAGCATCCACAGCCCCCATTCCCGAGATCTAAACTGCAGATGTTGCTCTCCAGCTTTGGAGGGAGACACGAAAAACAAAAAATAAAAACGGAAGGAAAAAGGTTAAAGCAGCCCTGTGAGTCACTTCAGCCCTACTGTTGATTTAGAAACCTACCTCTGCTGTAAATAAGCTCCTCCAAAAGGGTTTAACCTCTTGTATCCTGGCCAGAAAAACTCATCAGTGAGGACAAAACCTCCCTCAAAGGAGCAGCAAAGCTGGAAAAGCCCCCAGCGGGGTTAGGGCTGAGAATAAAGTGACCCACAACGAGTGACCTGGAGAGGGGGAGAAAACCAAACGAAGGCATTAATGGGGCAGATGATGAAAAGAGCAGGATGTGCTGCTCTCTGGGATGTGCTCCAGAGGCAGCCAAGGGGAGGAACCACGTCCCGAAGAAGCAGAGAGAGGCTGTGCGATGAAAAACCAAAATACAGCCCCCCCTCCCCTCCTCGGAGGGGCAGGATGACCCCAAATCGTTTCCCCCACGGGTGGTTTGGGTGCTGCTTCTCCGGGTTTCAGTCCTAGAAACCCCAGGCTGAAGGCAAAGGGAATCCCAGCCGAGGGGAAGAGCACAGGCAGGAGCATTCCCGGGATAAGGAGCTTTTCCACAGGGTTCCCGTGGCAGGGAAGCTCTGGAAAGGGCTGGCACTGCAGACACGAGCCAGGCTGGGCATGGAATGGCAGCTCTGGGAAGGAGCCCCGTGAATTCGGGAAGGCAGCCGAACCACCCCCCTCCCTCCCTTCCCTGCCCCCTCTGCAGATCTTGAATCATTTCGTTGTCTTCCAAAGGCGAGGGTGTAGCGGCGGAAGGGGAGCCTTCCCTGGGATTTGAGGCACTGAGTGGGAGTTGGGAAGGAGCCCAGGCTGTGCTCATCCCAGGGCACCTCCAGGAGCATCCTGCCCCGGCATCTCCGGCAGGTCACAGCCACCCAAGGGCTCTCCGGATGAAACAGGACCTTGCAAAGTGACCAAGGGGGGGCTTTGGGGGGGTTAAAAGTGCTGAGCAAATTTAGGNGTTCTGTGTGGAGCTGGGGATGCTTAAATAAATGACATTTGTCACCTTCCTGGGCGTCACACAGCGATGCAAAGCTGAGGGCAGAGGGAGCTGATGGATAATTCACACTCGAACACCTCTCGGAGTGATTTTCCCTCCGTTCCTCCTCCCATTCCAGCCCTTCCACATCAGCCACGAACCGAGACAGGACTGAACTCCAAGTTCGTGTGGTCAAGTTTTCTGCCTAAAACTCACGGAGTAGAAGCTTGTTTAGGAGGAAAAAAAGAAGCTGTTCTAAATGAATCCCTCTAAACCCACAACATTAATTGATGGAATAAGGCTTTCCTCTGAATCTGTGCCTTTAGCAGTGGGATAAATGATATTTCAGAGAGCTGCTCCCACGGGTCTCCCTGTCCTTGCTGAGGAGCCCAAAGCAGGGAGAAGACAGCCCAAAACTCAGGGAATCTGATCCAAGGGCTGGGATCATCATCCCCCCAGAGCACAGCGAGCTGAGGGGGAGGAAGCAGGAGAAGGAGCCCAGGAGACCAAGAGCAGAGGAAACAAAGGGGCTGCAGACTGGGAACGAGCAGCTTGGGCTGGGATTTCTCCCAAAGCCCGGCCAGGGAACGTGAGGGGGGGATGTTCACGAGGGAATGTCCACTTTGCTGGGCTGATCCCAGAGCTCTGCATCCCACAGAAGTTGTGGCAGGGATGGCTGGGATGGAGAAGGCAGAAAGACTCCCAGCACAGCCCTCAGGGATACAAAAATAGAGGGAAGGAGGAAAGATGCTGCCTGGGGAGGTTCTCCCGCTTTCCCTGCTCCCAGCTTTAACCCCAAGGGTTAAATTCCCCCAGGGAATTCCCAGCTCTCCCAAAGCTGGGGCAGGTGGGTCAGAGTGGCCCCTGGTGGTTTCCCAGCTCCCCAGGGATCAGAGGGAGCCGGGATGCTTTGGTGGATCCTGAGCAACCCCAGGAGCTGGAGCACCATGGAGCTCTTTAACCCTCCCCACCAATTCCCACCATGGACCACCTTCCCCTGGCCTGTTTTTAGGGCAGTGGCAGGACGTGCTGAGCAGGCTGGAGCTGAGAGGTGAAGGCAAAAAGATTTAGGGACCCTCCAGAGCTGAGATTTTTCGGAAAGGCACCGGATTTCCTTGCTCCTGTCGAGAATTCCAGCTTACACTCATCTCCCAGAGCCTTTATCCTTTCGTTTCTCTTTGAATCTCTCAGGAAAACTGCCCTTCACAACACACAAGACCAACACAAGGAGGGATAAGGCAACATTTCCAGCTTTGGGCTGCACAGCTGGAAGTCCAAGTGAAGACAGGAGAGCCCACATGTCCTGGGCTCTTTCCATAGGTGTGTCTGATCCTTGGATTAGGGCACAGCCATTCCCTTGGCTCTTCCATGCCTGGCACCCATCCTCAGCCACCAGGATGACTTGGCTGGGTCTCAGCAGAGGTGACCCCCTGGCCAGGCAGGGAGTCCCCAAAAACTAAGCACAGGATGCAGCCATGGGAAAAGGGAGCAGATGCCCCCAAGTCAGAGCCTGGAACAGCTCCTGGGAAGGGAATAAATTCAGCTTTTCTCAGGGAACCCAAAGATCCTTCGGGTCCCTTCTGACCCAAAGCCTCCTGCAATCCATGGAATGAATTTGGAAGTTCAGGAGATGCACCCCCTGCCTTTAGGGCCATCCCAAAACCAGGGCTGAGGCAGCTGGGTGAGGGGATGGGAGCAGAGCCAGGGTTTCCCTGGCAGGAGAAGCGATGCCAGCAGTTCCCCCTTGGTGTCTGGAGCTGCTGTGACCTGGCACACTTGTGCCAGCTCCTTTGGTCCAGCCTTGCCCAGTTTGGGAGAGGCTGGCACACTCTGGGAAGGGAAGGGAAGAGAAGGAAGAAAGCGTTTCATAAGGCCCATATCATTTCTGAAAAATTCATGAGCTATTATTTCAGCTGCGTGACCTCCTGAAGGGACTTTCTGGAGGACCAGCTGGTGCAGCCAACTGAAAACACAAAGAAGTCTGGAAAGGGCAGAGATCCCTTTGCTCAGCCCAAGTGGGTGGGATGTCAGGGTGGGTTTCCTGTTGGGTGCATCCCTGTGCTTCCAGTGGCCC
>WBMV01006577.1:32035-59509 GCA_013396655.1 Campylorhamphus procurvoides | reverse complement strand
GAATTGGAGGTAGCAGGGTGGCCCCCCATCCTCTGCACCCTTCCCCATCCCTGCCTCACTGCTCCCCATCCCTGCCCCACTCCTTTCCATCCCTGTCCCACTGCCACCTCTGGTCCCCTGCATCCCTGCCTCACTCCTTCTCATTTCTGCCCCACTCCTTCCCCACTCCTTNCTTGGTTATGGATTTGTTGGGGTGGAACCTACGGAGACTGATGACCCCATTGTCCTGCTGTTGGTCAGTGGGGATGGGACCTTTGGGGGCACTCTGGAAAGCCCCTCAGAGGGGCAGAGGCTGCTCTGCTGTCCGAAGCCAACAGGTCCTGTGGCTGCAGTGTCAGAGCCGTGCATGGAGATCACGGAATGTCAGGAGGGTTTGGGTTGGAAGGAACCTGAAGGATCATCCAGTGCCACCCCCTGCCATGGACAGAGANAGAGAAGAAGGAGAGGAGAGGAACGGAGAGGAAAGGATCGTCCGCCATGGGTAACGCGGGCAGCGTGGACGCGCAGCACACGGAGCTGCGGGCACACGGCGTGCCGCTCAAGCTGCCCATGCCCGAGCCCGGCGAGCTGGAGGAGCGCTTCGCAGTGGTGCTGGTGAGCCCATTGTCTGCCCGAGGGAGGGAGGGAAGGGGGAAAGGGAAGGGGGGAAGGAGGGGCNAGGGGCCGCCGAGGGGGCAGCGCCGCCGCCGGGATGGAGCGGGGGATGCGGCGGGGCGCGGTGGGGTCGGGAGCGGTGGGGTCTGCGGAGCCCCCCGAGAGACCCCCGGCACAGCCGGCCCCGGCATGGCTCGGGGGGACAGCACGGGACACCCAGGGACATCCTCAGGACACCCCTGGGACACAGCGGGATACCCGCCGGACATACCGGGATACCCCCCGGACACCCTCGGACACCCAGGGGTACACTCTGGACACCCCAGGGACACCCAGGGACACAGCGGGATACCCCCCGGACACCCTGGGACATCCCCAGGACACCCCTGGGTACCCAGGGACACACCGGGACACCCCCGGACACCCCCGGGATACCCAGGGGCATCCTCCCGCACATCCCGGTCCTGGTTCCCACCCGGGACACCCCGGTCCTGTGTGTCCCCACGTGGGCACATCCCTGTTCTGGTCCCCCCAGGGACACCGCGGTGCTGGTCCCACACCCGGGGACACTCCGGGACACCCTGGTCCTAGTCCCCCCACTTGGGGACACCCCCGGTCCTGCCGGTCCTGTCCCCCCCGTCCCGGGGGTACCTCGGTCCTGTCCCCTCCCCGGGGACACCCCGGTCCTGTCCCCTCTCTGGGGACACCCCCAGTGCTGTCCCCCGCGGTGTGTGCTGGTTTGTACGAGCGGGACGGGCTCGGTGTTTGAGATCAGCCCGGCAGGGCAGGCAGGGCTGTGCTGCCCCCGGTGTCCCCTCTGATGTCCCCTTTGATGTCCCCCCCGGTGTCCCCCTCGGTGTCCCCTCCGATGTCCCCCCCGGTGCCTCCTCCGGTGTCCCCTCGGGTGCTCCCATCGGGCACACCTCCTGCCCCCTCCTGGGCACCACTCGGTTATCGTGACCCCCTTGCTGTGCCATGTCGTGCCCACTCTGAGCCACTGTCACCGGGGAGCAGCGGCACAGAATCCCTGCAGTGCCCAGCAAGGAGAGCTGCTGCCCCAGCAATTCCCAGTCACATCCCAGTGCAGCCCCCCTGGTCCCTGGAACACTCCCAGTGCCAGGGCAGCCCAGCAAGGAGAGCTGCTGCCCCAGCAATTCCCAGTCACATCCCAGTGCGGCCCCCCTGGTCCCTGGAACACTCCCAGTGCCAGGGCAGCCCAGCAAGGAGAGCTGCTGCCCCAGCAATTCCCAGTCACATCCCAGTGCAGCCCCCCCAGTCCTTGGAGTGCTCCGGGCGCTGGGTGAAGATTCACAAACTGGTGTGTGTTGGGGATTATTTCTGGTTAGACCCAATTAGATTATCATGTCTAAGAAAAGAATAAGCCTATTGAGGCAGGAACCCCCACTGACGAGCCACATGGCGAGTGAGATGTCACCATTATTAGGCACAGTGCAAAAACCCCGGTGTCGTGTCGCTCCTGTCGGGGAAGCCGCGGTGGGTTTGCAGATGGGAGATGCTGCCACGAGCAGCACATGGCTCAGAGTGGAGTCTGCATTCATCCTAACCCACCCCACGGGTGTCTGCCTTCCTTTGGGCTGGGGGGACAATCGGTGGCTTTGAGTCAGGGCTGATGGATGGGATCAGTCAGAGGCAGAGCCGTGGTTTGGCAGAGCACTGGGGACGGGTAACGTAAATATGGGAGATAACAGGACCGTGCCCGTCATTTCCTGTGGGACTTGAAAGGAGGAGGTGGCCTCTGGTTTTAAAGATGGACCTCAATTAAGGCTCTGAGAGCGAGTGCTGCAGCTTGGCTGGAGGGAGAGGCCAGCCCTGCAGATGCATGTTCTGCACAGATGGGGTGTTGGATGCTTTGCTCCCGTTCCCTCCTTCTCCCACTGGGACAAGCTGCAAGATGGGGCCCAGAAACCACCTTCATCCCCTTCTCGGAGCCTGCCAGGGATGGCTGCTGGTGGTGCAGCTTCCAGGAAATATCTGAGCACTTTCTGAGCGAATAAACTCACAGGCTGTTATTATTTTGTTTGCTCTGTGGCTCTGAGGGAAGGATGACTGCGCCACTGGTCAAACCCCAGAGTGGGGCAGGCAGGAGGACTGCAGGGATTAATGAGGAAGGAATGGTTGGGGGAAAAAAGGATGAGGAATATTTTCTGTGGGGAGAGAGGATTAGTCAGGAGATGTGAGTATGAAGAAGAAGCTGAAGGTTATAGGACTAAATCTCACCTTCTTTGCATGCTGTCTTAAGAAATTAGCCTGGCACAAGTGCTGCTGGCACACTGGGGAGCCCTGGCCAGGTCCTGGAGGGCTTTGCTGACAACAGCAATTCTCATATCCCCGATGGAATTCCAGGACTGGTCCTGACTGATGAGCACACGGCTCGTGCAGCTCTGCAGGGGTTTGGTTCCAGTTCTGTATGTCAGGAGAGGGTTCTGCAGGACAGGTCCCTCCTGAGTGTGCTTTGAAGGTTTGTTCCTTGCCCCTCATGCAGAACACCGAGCCATCACCCCCCAGGCCATACCAGGTTGGCCATGACTTTACCACAAGTGCTGTGCCAGTGACTTGTATTTTTTCCACTTTGGACATGCTGTCCTGAGCTTCTCCAGCATCCCTGGGGTCCCTTCAGGCAGGGCATGGTGTGCCTGCAGGGGATGGATGTGTGTGCTGGTGTGTTTGCTGGGTTGTTAGAGGACTTTGTCTCAGGAAGGGCTCTGGTGAGGTGGCTTGTCCACCCCAACCATGCAGAGTGACCTCAAAGCCACACAGTCACTCCCTGCCTCTTGGGCAGCCTCTCTCCTCTCCTGGAGGGGTATAAATCACAGGAGGTGATGGGCAGTGCCCCAGGTCTCACTCTTTGGTCTCAGATCTCGTTGTGCTCCTTGAGTGTGTCCTGGTGCCATTGGTGATGAGGGACAGTGGTGCCAGCTCTGGCTGTGCCATCCCTCCTGGCCTGCTGGGCAGACAACATGAGAGGATTTCCCTGTGGATCTGTGTCTCCTGGGACTGTTCTTGGCATGTCTGTAGTAAATGTACCCCCATGGCTTGTGTGTGGTGTTGGGTCTGTGCTGGTGAGGCCCAGGGGATGTGTGTTGTGTTCAGTGGGACTTCATGTACTTCATGGGGGAAAACGTGGAGGATAACCCAAGAAAGATCCAGGTTTCTGTCTCTAAGCTGTGTTGTTTCTTCCATCCTCTCAGCCTATTGCGAATTGTCCCCTTTTCCTGTGAAATAATTCCCTGAGCCTCAAGTTTCCAGGGCAGTGTGAAGTCCAGGGGAGTGGTGGTGTGTCACTGCCACCCAATTCCCCAGTTGCCCATGAGGGGTGATGGAAAAGCTGAGATCTGGATCCCAGGAGCTCACTCTGAGCTGGCACATCCCCCTGCAGGAACCCCTGGCTGTTGTCCCTTCCCCAATACGCTCCCTTTCTCTCCTCAATGTGGGATATTTTCCTGGCTTTACCCTATGGGCATGTGGGGTGAGGGTGCCAAGCCCAGGTTTGCTGCAGAGGACAGCACTGCTCAGCAAACCAAGCGTGCCAGGAGCATCCCTGACTGTGGGAGCAGGGGATCCATGGGCTCAATTCCAGGCTCCAGCTCCTGCAGCAGGGTGGTCTCACCCTCACCCCATCCCGGGGCTGCAAACGCNGGTGTGTCACTGCCACCCAATTCCCCAGTTGCCCATGAGGGGTGATGGAAAAGCTGAGATCTGGATCCCAGGAGCTCACTCTGAGCTGGCACATCCCCCTGCAGGAACCCCTGGCTGTTGTCCCTTCCCCAATACGCTCCCTTTCTCTCCTCAATGTGGGATATTTTCCTGGTTTTACCCTATGGGCATGTGGGGCGAGGGTGCCAAGCCCAGAGGACAGCACTGCTCAGCAAACCAAGCGTGCCAGGAGCATCCCTGACTGTGGGAGCAGGGGATCCATGGGCTCAATTCCAGGCTCCAGCTCCTGCAGCAGGGTGGTCTCACCCTCACCCCATCCCGGGGCTGCAAACGCCACGTGGTTTGGAGGAAGCAGCCCGGCCAGAGCTGGCAGGGGAAATCGTGGCCTAATGAGCTGTGATTGACATAATTTGACTGCTGGATTACAAATCTGCGGCGAGGTTCACAGGAAATATCCTCTTACCCCTCCAAGTGGGACAAAGGGGGCCCCTGTGCCCGCTGCTGTGGGCTGGAGGGAGGTGTGTGCAGGGAGAGGGATCTTTGCCACCCCTGGCTTGGCTCGAAGGCACCCAGGGCACCAGCTCTGCCTGTAGGAGCTTCCTCCCTCCTCCAGAATTCCCATCCTGTCCTCGTGGTGTGTTTCGTGCCTGCGTTGTTTTCCACTCCAAAGGCATTGTGAGTGTCTCCTGCTGGAGGATCTGAAAGCTCCTGTGTGAAAATTCTCCTGTTTCCCAGCTGTTTTCCCTCCTCCTTCTCCATCCAGCACGTGTGTCAGGCATTGTTTTCTAGGATATGTGATGGAGGGTCTGCAAGGCATTAGAGAGCAGGACATGCTGCAGGGGCACTGTGAGCTCCCTCTGCTCCTGGAGCTGCTGGGGCACTGGATTCCTCACTGGGATTCCTAAATTTAGCAGAATCTGGGATGGATTTCAGCTGAGAGCCTGAAATACTCGGTACTCCTGTATCAGGTGAGGTTTGTGTTGGTTTGGCAGGACTGTGGAAGTTGGGGGACACTGAACCAGGGCTGTGGAAATTGGGAGACACTGAACCGGGACTGTGGAAATTGGGAGACACTGAACCAGGGCTGTGGAAATTGGGAGACACTGAACCAGGACTGTGGAAGTTGGGAGACACTGAACCAGGACTGTGGAAATTGGGAGACACTGAATTAGGGCTGTGGAAGTTGGGAGACACTGAACCAGGGCTGTGGAAATTGGGAGACACTGAATTAGGGCTGTGGAAATTGGGAGACACTGAAATAGGACTGGGAATCTTCAGGAAAAGGAGATCTCTGCAATCCAGCCCTGTTGGGTTTCCTTACAGGCTCCTGCCCCAGGCTCTTCCCTGGAGGTGGCTGGGGCAGTGACACCTTTCCCTGAAGGAACAAGCCAGTAAATCCCAGTGTTAAATGTATTTATTTCAGAGGGGAGGAGCGCTGGGTGCTGACACTTCTGCCAAGCTGCTGTGTCAGTCATTTGGTGGCATTTGTGAGTTTTCCCACCCAGACATCACAGGAGGATATTTTTATAAAACTAATTCTTAATTGGAGTGTGTGGAATGTGAGGTTTGAGGTGAACAACAAGAGCTCAGGCGACTTCTTGATGTGGAAACCCCCTGCCTTTGGCCTGACCCTGCACCACCAGTGCACTGACCCTTTATCAGACATCTCTCTCAACTTCCTTAACCTTGGGTGCAAGACAAAGGGGGTTTATTATTTTTATTTTGTCTTCACAAGCAAGGTCACACAAAAGTTGGCCCTGAGGTGTGAAATGTTCTCTTCTCTGGCACTGCATGTCGTGGGCAAAGAATCTGGGAGAGATGCAAAAGGACAAAATTCAGGGTTTGCAAGATGCTCTTAAATAAAACATCCATGGCTGGATGGCTTGAACTCACCACTGTCTGCTTTTAGTCTTTAACTTAAAAGCAAAAGCTGCTTGAAAAGTCCACAGAAACCTCTTCCCCCAAACAGCAAAACTCAGCAGAGTCAAACCCAGACTGAAATGTTTGATGTCCCTGCACGTTTGTTGAAAAGCACTTGTTATTTTTATTTTTGCATCGCTCCACAAAGGTTATAAATTATTCAGGGAGCTTCTTAAAGACTCCAAGTCCTTTATAGAGGCAAACATCCGTGTGAAGGTGTGTGTGGTAACTACCAGCCCGTGTCCTTGGGTGGCTGCTTGAGAGAAGGGGAGTGTTTTTCCCTGCTGGAATTTTGGCAGCTGGATGCTCTTTAAAGCTGCAAAAGGGACTGATCTGCTGCTTCATCTGGGCTCAGCACCGCCCCTGTTTTTAGCAGGCTTTTAACTTGCTCTCCTTTTGAGGTCAGCACCTGCTGAATAAAAGCATTTTCCTTCCCAATCTGTTAGAAAAAGTGGTTTAAAGCTGTCACCTCAGTCTGTCACTTCCTAGCCAGGAGAGCGAGTGACCCTCCAGGAGTAGCTGGGTTTATTTCCCTCGTTATTTCTGGCTTGGAATCCATCCTGAAGTGAACCCAAGCTGTGCCATTCACCTTCTGATCTCTTGTTTGGCCACTGAGGGTTACTTAGAGGCAAAGCTTTTCCCCCAGATCCATTTTTGGTTTCGAGCTTTCAGCATTTCTGCTTGTTTTGCACTCTGTTGCTGCTCTTCAGCTGCGGGGAAGTGGGAATGAATAGTGCCCACTGTTCTCTTCAGGAGTGGCAAATCCCTGGGGCTGAGTTCAGTTTTGCTTTTGCTTTCCTCTGCTGACCCAGCCAGTGCTCAGGGTGACCCTTGCTGAGGGCAGCAGCCTCGTGGGTGGGTGAGGAGGGGGCCAGGGAGGGTCTCACGGGGCAGGTTTGGGCTCCACAGGCACCATCCCTCTTGTTGGATGTTGCCACCTTGGCACCAGTGCCTGCTGTGGATCTCTGTGGGTTTGCTGCAGGTTGGATGCCCATCAGGGGAGTTTGGTGCCACTTGCACTGATCATGGAATGGTTTGGCTTGGAAGGGACCTTAAATCCCATCCCATGCCCTCCCACCCCCAGCCATGGGCAGGGACACTTCCCACCAGCCCAGGGTGCTCCAAGCCCTGTCCAACCTGGCCTTGGACACTTCCAGGGATCCAGGGGCAGCCACAGCTTCTCTGGGCACCCCATCCCAGCCCATCCTGGAATTCCATGGTCCCTCACCCGGAATGGGTGAGGCAGGGAATGCTGGCACCTCCTTGGTGCCTGGAGGATGCCCACAGTGCCATCATAGAGCAGGACAGGAGAGCCCTGCCCAGCACCAGGACATGAACTGGGCAGAATTATGCAGCAACACTTCAGCTTCCCTTTGCTCCTGAACATCTGATCTGCCTCCTGATCCTGGACCAAGCACTCCATGGCCAGGATCAAAGTCTTTCCCAGGGCAGGAAGCTCTGCTTGGCTTTCCTGGCCCCTCTTGGGTGCCGTGACCTGGGAAGGAGCGGTGACAGCAGGAGGAGGGAGCTGTGGGTGGGACATGCCCTGCTCTGGAGGGCTTTCTCACTGCTGGGAGATGTAAGGGGGCTTTTTCATTTGGTAACGAGGAGATCAGGCCTGAAAACTGGCAGGACAGTCTGAAGTGCCCCCAGGCAGGGCTGGAAGCAGCTGGTCCAGCTGCTGGGAGATCCCCGTGGCCAGCAGCGTGCAGCCACATTTGAGACAGACTGAGCTGAATTACTGTTTGTTTTCCTCTTTGTTTGGAGGATGTTTGGGAATTTGGTGTGGGAAATCAGTGACACCAGCTCGTTCCATCTGATTTATAACTGGGGGAGAAGAAAGTCTCTGGTCTGGGTGTGCAGGAGGGAGGAGCTGCAGCATCCTCAGGTAACAGCACTGGTGCTTCAAAAGGGCCAATTTCCCATTTATCCCACCCTGCTAATTTCAGTTCTGGAGGGTCAGTGTGGTCAAAGGAACAGGTTTTCATCCCTTGGCCTTCACACACTTGAACCAGCTGACCCTGGAGGGCTTTGCTCTTGTCAACACACAACTGGCACTGAGAAATGAGTTACTCCTGCAAAGGGCACCAGTTTGGGTGGGATCTCAGGGAAAGGTCCTTCCCCCAGAGGGTGGTGGGCACTGCCCAGGCTCCCCAGGGCAGTGGGCGCAGCCCCAAGGCTGCCAGAGCTCCAGGAGGGTTTGGGCAGTGGGACAGGGACAGGGGGAATTATTGGGGTGTCTGTGCAGGGCCAGGGGTTGGACTGATGGTCCTTGGGGGTCCCTTCCAGCTCAGGATATTCCAGGATTCTGTGATCTGTAGGTAGTGGAAGGTCCATGATGTGCACCCATATTTTAACTCAGTATTATTCCACAAGCACTGCCCTTGATCATCAGCTTTGTCATTTTAATAACCCAAGATGCACAACATTATATAAAGATGTGTTAGAAAACATAAGCACTAATTTGTCCCAGGCTGTGTCTCTTCCTAAAATAGCTCCTTCCTCAAGTGTTCCTTTGCATGAAGGCTTGGCCAGTGTTTAATTTTTGTATGCTCTGCTGTCAGTAACGTGCTGCAGAATCCCAGCATGTGTTGCTTTTCAGTGCACGGGGGGATCTCTTCACAAATCAAGTGCCTGTGTGCTGTGCCTGCGCAGCATTAAACATATATTTGGGGAGGGTATTCATAAAGCAGCAGAATGGTGGCATTGTGTGGGAGATGAATGGTCTTCTCATGAGTGCTGGGTGCTGTGGGGACCTCCAGGACTCAGCAGAGCAGCCCTTGAGAGCAGTGGAGTGTCCCAGGGCAGGAGCTGGAAATGCTCCCAGTGCCACAGAGGCAAATGGGGACACCTCGGCACCCTGGGGCACCCTGGGGACTGTCCTGCACCCCAGGGAGAAGCCCATGGCAGAGAGAGCCACGGGAAAACTCCAGGGAGTTGTGACTCCTCTGGTCACAGAGCTGTGTTAATCACAGAGTGATGGGACAAGGGGGAATGGCCTCAAGCTGATGGAGAGCAGGGATGGATGGGATATTGGGAAGGAATTGGTGGCTGGGAGGGTGGGCAGGGACTGGCACAGGTTGGGCAGAGAAGCTGTGGCTGCCCCTGGATCCCTGGGAGTGTCCAAGGCCAGGCTGGAGCCACTTGGGCTGGTGGGAGGTGTCCTTGCCAATGGTAGGAGATGGCACTGGGTGATCCTTAATATCCCCTCCCACCCAAAGAAGTTGTATCCTGGTGGTCCCATGGTTGGTGATGGCAACAGGAGCCCACAGGGCTGCCCTTGGTGTCCCCTAAATTGATGGGCACCTCTGGCCCCTCTCCCCTACGTGGAGGGTGGTCGAGGGCAGAGTTGTTCCCATACAGGATATCCCAGAAGCAAATGAAGAAATTTTAGGGTTTTCCTGTGTGTTGGGGTGTTGTAGGAGAAATTTTAGGGTTTTTCATGTGTGTTGGGGTGTTGTAGGAGAAATTTTAGGGTTTTTCCTGTGTGTTGGGGTGTTGTAGGAGAAATTTTAGGGTTTTCCTGTGTGTTGGGGTGTTGTAGGAGAAATTTTAGGGTTTTCCTGTGTGTTGGGGTGTTGTAGGAGATACCTTAAAAAATAACCCAAATCAGTGTTTGTTCGTGGGAGGTTTTTTTTAAAATATACATTATTTGGCCAGGAATCATTTACTATAAAAGGACTTGGGGCGACTATAGATTGGACATCTGTTACTTGTTTGTCTGCAAAATGACTGTACAGGCGAGGCCAAAAGCGGAGAATAGAGGGTTGTACAAGTTGGCAGAGCTGCTGAAGTCTTTCAGAAGCCAGTAATTACAATGAAGAAGCAAATTGTTGAGTGCAGGAACTCTGGCTGTTCGTCCATCTCACGCTCTGGCACATCCCTCTGGCCTTGCTCTTGTCCTGCTTCCCAAAGGAGGGGCAGACAACTCGGCTCTACCTGGGCTGGGGCTGGCACAGCTTTGGGAAGGGGCTGGGAAGGGATGGAGGTGACTTGGCTGCAGTTTTTGCAAAGATTTCCCATCATTTAGTGTGGCTGGGAGGGCTTCAAAGGGCTTTCTGCAAGCACAGACGATCCAATAAATTAACTATCCCAAATATTTAACTTAAAGCCCGGTCAGAGAAGAGCTTTGATGTTGTGCATGTGTGGGAGTCTCTGTATCTGTACGCTCTCCCATGGTGGGGGAACCTTGAATTTGTCTCTTCTCTCAGGCATAAGAAGCCTAAAACTGGAAATCTAAATAATTATGTTCCACCTCCACGGGCAGCAGGTTGAAAAATGGTGTTGGTTGGCATCAGGATGACATGGGGCTCTCAGAGCTTTACTGGGGAGCTGATGGGAAGCAGAATCCACCTTGGAGGGTTATGGGGCTGGACATGCCAGCCCTACAGACAGCTTTGCCTCCCAGGTGATTTTTGGTGGCCAGGAACTCTCCAGGTAAAGGGAGCTAGTTTACACAGTGCTAATTATTGCAGTGCCCCATGGATTGAGCCAGGAAGTGCTGGGATTTAATCTCAGTGTGATAGCATCTCTTTACAGGGAGCTGGAATCAGTTGTGAGGTGTCTTGTCTAGGAATTGCAGCCTCTGAAAACAGCGTGGGAGTTGTCGTGTGTTCCCAGCCCTGCTCCTGTCAGAGCTGCAGGTACAAATCCCTCTCTCTTGATCTTGTAAATGAACATCTGAGCGTGGCAAGTGCACAATATTCCTTCTGGTAAATAAAACAAGAACTTTGTGCTTTACATCCTCGCCCATGAATTTTTCAGGAGCCTCGTGGTGTCTGGGGGGGAAGGAGAGGGGTTGGGATGGGCTTGGAGAACCTGGTCTAGGGAAGGAGTCCCTGTCCCCAGGTTGTGACCTGATCTTCAAGGTCCCTTCCAACCCAACCCATGCCATGATTCTGTGATTCCACGGGTTTGTGCCTGAGCAGATGAATCTTGTACACTAAACCCTACAGGAAAATGCTTTTCTCTTTAGATTTTGGGGCTTAACTCCTTTCATGTGAGAGCCTGGAATACCTGGGCTGGCCAACAGTGTTTTCCTTGTGTGTGCTCACCGTGCATGAGAAGGGAGACTGGGATCAGATGGCAGAGGACTGGGAGGAGAGGAATTTGGGAAGGCGAGTCTCAGACTGTGTGCAGACTGAAGTGGAGTGACCTCTGAGACCAGCACAGCTGGAGGGTGGCAGGATCAGGGCTGTGACTGGTGACCTTTCCTCCTGAGAGAGGCATCTCAGAGCTGCAGAGCTTGGGTATCACCCAGCCCTGCCTGCCCAGCCCTCCCTTTGCTGCCCATCACTCGGGGGCTGAGCCAGGGCTGTTTCCCAGCAATAAATGAGAGCATCTTCCTGGAAATCCACGCTGCTGTTCAGACCAGAAGGCACCCAGAAGGCAAGGTGGGCTTGCTCTGTGCAAGGGAGGGATTTTGACAGATTGAAGTGCTTCAATTAGAATATAAAATAAATTGTGCAAGAGTTTCTGTGAGCTGGGCCCTTCCCTGCTCAGCAGCAGCAGGATCCTCCAGCAGCGAGGGGGATGGAAGGGAATTCCTTGTTTCAAAGGGCAGGGCAGGAAAACCAGCTCTGCTTTCACGTGCTGTGGTGCTCCTGCATCCTTGGATAAGGCAGGTGTGTCCTGAGCTGGGTTTGCAGGGAAGGGGAACAACTCAGAGACACCAGTGAGGCAAAAATTGATTAAGCATGAAATTTTCTCTGGCAGTGAATTCACGGTTGGCCCCGAGACAAAAGGTTGCACAACTGAAAAGGAAAAGGAATTTTACTTGGAAGGCTCCGAGCTATTGTTTGTTTGGTTTTGCTCGTGTTTATTTTCTGTCTGGTGGCAAATCTTTGTTAAAGGTGAATTATCCCTTCTGTGCAGCAAGTGGAGTGGAAACAGCCCAGATGCACTTGGGAGGCATTCAGGGAATTGTTTGGATGGCTGGAATTGTTGTAGGTGCTCTGAGCAAGGGGTTGGTGCTCCTTGAGGTGCAATAATCCATGTAGAGCTGAGTGTTACTGGTCCTTCTAGTGCAAAGCACAGTTCTTGTACTGAACAACCCAGGCACTAATCATAAATATGTGGATTTGTAATACATTGAAATATTTAAAATATTACCTGTTGTGATGTATTAAGTCCTATTTGGGGCCATTCTCCCCGTTGCCCTGCTGGGCCAAAATATCTCACAGAAAAGATGTGTGAGGAAAAGCCCACCTCTTTAACCCTGGAAGAATTCCTGTTTGGGTTTATTTGGTTGTCAGAAGTGTTTAGGAATTGCTTGTGAGGTGGCACAGCCCTGTGTGGGTGTGTGTTGCCCCTGCCCCAGGGCTGGTGGCTCAGGGGACACTCTTGTCCCAGTGCTTTGAGGGCACCACGATGTCCTGCCATGGGGACCTTTCCCACAGAGATCCCCGTGACAAACAAAGCTGGGCAGCCAAAACACCTCTCCAGGCCTTGGATGGGGCTGCTCTGGTGCTCCTGAGCTGCCAGCCTGCCCTTGTGCTGGCTGATCCCACAGCCTGGGCTCTTCTGCTCCTCCCCAGTGCCCAGCAAGGACCTGATGCTGGTGGCCAAGTTGCTGCCACTCAAGGTGCCAAATGCTCTCTTTCAATTAGCAGAGAGTTTGAGTTTTATGGGTTTAGTTTGCTGCTGATTTCCCTTGATCAGCAGTTTTTGGGCCCAGACTTTCCCAGTCCTGATAGGAGGTGGGAGCAGCAGCTCTTGCAGCATCTCAGTGCACTGTGATAGTAATAGTAATAATAATAATATTAATAATGATAATAAAAATAAAGGCTTTGGACATGTGGTTAGAAGGGAGCAGGTCAGTAGATTTGTGGATCCTTCTGGCCAGGCTCCATCCCTGGAGATGTCTGTGCTGGCTCTTCCTGCAGGGACTGCTCAGGAGTTGTGCTCAGCCAGGAGCAGGGTCTGGTCCCTGGCAAAGGGGGTGTTTGTGCCTCTGGCACTGCCCCATTCCTGGCTCCTCTGTGGGCATGACCAGGACACTTTGGTCCAGCTGTGGCACCAAGGTGAGCTGTGGAGGGGGGGATCTTGCTGTGTCTGAGCAGAGGGAGCAATCAGACAATGGCTAATAAAAATCCAGCAGAGTGGGAAAAGGGAAAAAAGCCAAATTAAAGCCCCAAAGGCTGGGTTTGGTGTCCCACACCAGCCCCTGGCTTGCTGGAGCAATGGATCCTGTGCTGAGATGCAGGAGAGGCCACTGTGGCTGTGGGAAGTGATGCCAGTGACAAGGGCAGGGATAGGGGGGTTATTGGGAAGGAATTGGTGGCTGGGAGGGTGGGCAGGGACTGGCACAGGTTGGGCAGAGAAGCTGTGGCTGCCCTTGGATCCCTGGGAGTGTCCAAGGCCAGGTTGGAGCACCTTGGGCTGGTGGGAGATGTCAGGGTTGGATCTGGATGGGCTTTAAGGTTTAAGGTCCCTTCCAACCCCACCCAGCCTGGGATTCTGTGATTCCTCTTCAGGGGATGCTGGGATTTAGGGAAGTGCTGCCTTCACTGCTGCCCTTACCTGAGAGCTGAGGATGCCTGTGCTGTGGTGTCCATGGGGTCTCTCCTGCCACCTTTTCATCATGGTGGGATTATTTTTGCACTTTTCACCCCCCTGGTTTGTGTCTGGAGCATCCTTTAGCTGAGCCAGCAGCTGGCATTTCTGAGCACATGGTTTTGTCAGGAGAACGAGGTGGTGTTGGCACCTTGTCTTCCTCCCATGTGTTTTTGCAAGTCTTATATAATTCTGATGCCATTTTTTTCTACTTTTATGTCACATTTTGGTCTCTGAAAATGTCACCAAGTGTTTTAGCTGAATGAGAAATCAAAAGACAAGGTCTTTGTGTTTAGGCTCCTTCCCCAGGGATGGCAGTGGAGTCTTCCTGGTGCAGGACTAGGTGTTAAACTAGTCCCTCAGCTCCCATGCAGTGTATGAGCCCCTGTAAATTAAGAAGATTTGATTTTACTTCAGATAAAACAGTCAGTTCACTTCCAAACCTCTATGGTCAGGCTTCTTTGGAAATACTTTACCCTGGATTCCTTCCTTCCTGCTCTCTGTGAAGTGCCCAGACCCTCAGCCTTACATGAAAATCTAAAGCTTCCATCTGAACAGGCAGCATCTTTTCCAAAGATTTCCCCAAGTCCCTGGATTGTGGTAGCACCATATTGAGCCTGGCTTATGTTACAGGAGGAACCATTCCACTTAGTCATACCCCATTTAAGGTCTACGGGGTTTTTTGACTGTTCTTTCACTTAAGAGTTAAATCATCTGGAAAACAGATTCAGGTTTTCACATGGGGTGTTTTCCAGCCTGAAAGGCAGCAGAATTCTCCCTGTGCAGGCCTGGGGAGGTGTCCCACCTCAGTGTGGGATGCAGCAGGCACAGCCTCGTGGTTTGGAAAAATTCTCTTTACCTGCTCAGCTCAGACTGCCCTGCCTGAGTTTCATCCCTCTGAGTTTCCTTTCTGGAGGCTGCCATTGCAATGATCCAAAACACAGGTTTGCCTTGCTTCCCAAACAGATCCTGTGACTGAGAGCAGGTAGGAACAGATATTTTTTCTGATAAAACCCCCAGCCCTTGATTTTACAGCTCCTGTGCCAGGGAATTGTAATTTTACAGGAAAATGCAGAAGCTGTGGCTGCCCCTGGAGCCCTGGGAGTGTCCAAGGCCAGCTTGGATGGGGTTTGGAGCCACCTGGGTTAGTGGGAGGTGTCTCTGCCATGGCAGGGGTGGGATGGGATGGGATGATGCTCAATGTCCCTTCCAACCCAAACATGTCATTCCAGGATTCTGTGACACAGAGCTGGGTGTAACCAGGGCAGTAGCTTGGCTTTGGCTCTCGGTGGGTGGATGAAATGTCCTTTGTCCTGTTGTGTGAGAACTCCCCTTTCCCTACAACAGCCAAAGGATGTTATCAAATTCCCTACATCCAATCCTCAAAAAGTTCCCGTTCAAACATCAAGTCCTTTCTGTTCATTTGTGCCTCAGGAAGGCAGGAAAACCTCAAATGAGATTTAATAAACTCCATTACCAGTATTTATGCATAAGGTGAATTGAATAACAGGAGAAGCAGAGCTTTGTTCATGGATCCCCTTTCTCCTTGGGAAATGAGTTTGGAGGGTTGAGACAGAGCTCCCAACAGGAGAATTGCTGCTAATTGACAGCTAATGGATCAGCTGCTTTCCAAATAAAGATGGAGAGCAGGCAGCCTTATGTTCTGCTAGCTGAAATTGAATCACTTGGAGCAGAAATCCAGGGAGGAACAAAGCACCATCCCATTCACATATAGCCCTGGAGTGCTAAAAAAGGCAGGAATTGTGTAGGTTTGGGTGATGTGAGTGACACGTGAGGGGTTGGCATGGCCAGAGATGTTTCTGCCCCCAGTCAGTCCCATTTCAAACCACACCAAGGAGATTTTTTGCCTCTGGAAATGCAGAATTTAAAGAGTGACTTCCAGCTTTTCAACAGAGTGTTATTTTTGTCTTAACATGTGAATATTAGAGCTGGAATTCCACCAAAGTCATTGAGATTCACAAGGGACAGATGCCTGGAATGGGTGTTAAGTGAGAAGGCTTTCTATTAAATATTGGGATTTAGGGGAGAGTTGTGCCATCTCATTTGGAGGAGGTGATGCAGGAGAAGGGCTCCAGACCTGGGGAAGGAGCTGGGAGAGGAGCCTTGATCCAGGGAATTGCTGGGAGAGGAGCCTTGATCCAGGGAATTGCTGGGAGGCAGGGAAGGGCAGAGCTCTCCCTTTGGGTTTTGGGGGGCTGCAAAGTGCAGGGGAGGGTCTGCAGGTTGGGTTTCAGTGTGCCCTGTGCTCGGGGAAGGGCTGAAAAAGCTGTTGCTGAGCACAGATTGGATCAGATAACTCCTGATTTGTAGTTTTACGAGGTTCTTAATTTTCATTAGGATCTTAACATCCCTCCCAGAGCATTAATTAGGGCTCTTGGCCTCTGCTCCAGGCAGGAGCTGTGCCTGGGTAATTCCACCAAAAGCAATGGTGAGGATCCAGGGTTTGATCCAGGGTTTGATCCAGGATTTGATCCAGGATTTGATGCAGGATGGTGGGCAGGACCCCAGCATGTGATTCCAGGGCAGGATTGCTCCATCCCCAGTGGATCCAAGGAGAGGAGCTGCCAGCAGCCCATCCCATTAAAGCAGGATGCTCACAAGGGCCAGACTGGGCACATCCCAATCCTGGGCTCTGACCAAGGGTGGAAGGTGGAGCTTTGCTGGCCACCCTGGCACTGAGGGACAGGCTGTGGTGGCCCTTTCCCAGTGCCAGCCTGGAGCTGCTCCCCAGTGTCACTGGGGGACTGGATCCATTGGCACCCAGCTCAAGGGAGCCTCAAGGAGCAGCCACGTGTGTGGATGAGGGAGAAGCTGTTTGGTGACACAGCCCATGTCCCCAAGGCATTGTCCAGCAGTGATTATCATCACCAGCAGGATGGGTTTTGTCCCTTAACTGTCCCAGAGGATATTCTGAAGCTCTTAAAAAGAACTGGGAAAAAAGGGGAATCCAACTGTTTCCAAACAGTAAATAACCCCTGAGGAAGTGGGCCTGTTATGTGTTATTTAATATTCTTGTTGTTCATCACTTGCAGCAGCAACTTCAGCAGTTCATATGAAGGTTTGAGAAGTCTGGGGAAAGATTTGCTCTTGTGTGACCCTGTATGTTGAATTTCTCAGGTTTAATGGTCTTAGATACCCTTTTTCCTTCTGTTTCTTCAGTGCCCCTGAAAGGGAATATTCCTTCCCCTTGGTTTCCAACCCTCTCCTCTGCAGGAGAATTAATTCAGGGTTCCTTCACCCCTTAAAATGCCCAAGACTCTTGAACTGTGTCAGTGTTTTGGTGCCAGTTTTGATCTGGTTTTGTAAAACCCCTTCCTGAGGATGGAGTAACTCAGGTTTTCTGTTGAGTGTGGCAGCTCTCACTCTTCATTTTCTACATCCTGAGGTTTTATTCTTCCTTCATGCTTTGCTCAAACCTGATGACTGAGGAGCTGAATTTGCCCACCAAGGTTGGTGAGCCCAGTGTGGGTCCTGAAAATGCTCCTTGATTGTTTATATTCTGTATATTCTCTTGGCCACCTGCCTTCCAGTGGTCTTTTCCTTCTCCATGTGGTTCCTTCTGCAGCTTTTTATCCTGCAGCTCACTCCTTTTGTCTGGAGAGCTGCTTTTCCATAACTTAATCCTCGTCTGCTTGCATCAATCCAGGTTTTTTATTATCCACTGCTTCTCCCTGCTCAATATTCCTCAGGTTTACTTGCCTGTCCCTTAAGTAGCTTAGGGATAAAAATGAGGATCATTTTCGAGTGATTTCCTGGGTTACTCAATTAAGTTTTAGTTGTTCCAGTAATTCGGGGGGGGTTATTTATGGCACAATCAGCTGGGGAGTCTTGGAGGAACCTGGAGAGCTCACTTGGCTCTGGATGGGAAGGAGGCACCACGTGTCCCTGGCAGGAGTGAGGGGACATTGTGACTCAATTCATTGAATCAAAGAGTGCTTTGGGTTGGAGGGGACATTGAGGATTATCCAGTGCCACCCCCTGCCATGGGCAGGGACAATTTCCACTAGCTCAGGTGGCTCCAGCCTGGCCTTGGACACTCCCAGGGATGCAGGGGCAGCCACAGCTTCTCTGGGAATTCCATCCCAGTCCCTGCTCACCTTTCCAGCCAGGAATCCCTTCCCAATATCCCACCTAACCCTGCCCTCCATCAGCTTCAGACCATTCCCCCTTGTCCTATCCCTCCATGCCCCTGTCCCAAGTCCCTGGATGAGCTGGAGATCCCAGAGCTGCCTGGGACAGCAGCACAGAGAGGAGCCTGGGGCACATTTGGGGTTGGCTCCAGCTGCTTTGGGACAGGGATCACCCTCCCAGCTTTTCCCAAAATTCAGACATACAGGGAGCAGTGAAAATGCTCCTGGCAATGCTTTTCCATGCTCTGAAGGAACCTCCCTAAATTTCACTGAGGGGAGGAGTGTTGGTGGCACAGGACAACTCCAGAGGAGGAATAATGGGGTTTTCTGCTCATTCATTTAGGGCATGGGTTGGAAGAGCTTAGGAATCCTAAAATCCAGGATGATCCAGGCTCTGTCAGTGCTCACCTTTACCTGGTGCTTTTGGGTCTCAGCTGGTCCTTAAGGAGCAGGTGGACCTTTAAGCTGGGCCTTTCTCAGAGCTTGTGTGATGTAGGAATGTGTGCATAAATATCAGCATATTTAATCCAGAGGGGATCCAAAAATGCCTTTATTATGGCAGGAATTGAGAACACTGGGAAATGAGGATGATGAATCCAACTGAATGGGTGTCCTCACTAAAATAATTCCAGCAAATGTTTTTAATATGGGGTGAAAAACGCTGAACCACATGAAATTAATTTTATTTTCTCCAATTCCTTCAACTTTCTCGCCAGCAACCCCAAATTTAAGCTTATCAGTGCAAAATGCTCCTTACTGAGAGCTGTTTATTGGCTTTGCACTGTAATAAATCATAATAAACTGTTATAAATCCTAGGGTTTGGCAGTCCTTGTTGAGACTCAGCTCTCCAGCAGGGATTTAGCCCCATGGCCTTGGTTCTGGGAGCAGTTCCTGGGGAAGGTGGGACACAAGTGGTTAATGGGAAAGGAAATAAAATCCAGGCTTGGAGGTGGATGAGATGCAGTGAAAAGAGAAGGCATTATTTTAAATTACATCTATTTATTGAAGCTTCATCTGGGCTGGCCCTTTGCAGGGATGTGCAGCACTGAGAGCCCTCCCTGGAAGGAGCTGCTTGTCATGTGGAAGGTGTTCATCAGGAAATGATGGAACTTGGCAATTAATTTAATTGCTGCTCAGGTTTGCTGCCCAGAGGGGGAATAATCAGAGGAATGCACTGAGCTGGAGCAGGGGCATTGCAGTGGGGCAGGATGGGCACCCCAGAGCAGCCCAGCCTGAGGGTCCTGTGCCCTGGTGCCTGTTCTGCTGTGCTTCAGCCTCTCTGGGACAGGCACTGCCCCCTGCTCAGGCTTTATTTCCAGCTCTCCATCTGCTCCTGGAGCCCTCTGACACCCCCTGTGCTCCCAGCTCTGGCTCCAGGGGCATCCTGGCTCCTGTAGAGCTGGGGGTCTCACCCTCCACCTGGGGGGCTTAAGAAATGGGTTTATGTGGGCAAGAAAAGGCCCCAAAGACACCCATGACAGCGAGTTAACAAACAGCTCCTGAGCACAAAGGCCCTTTCCCAGCCTCAGACTCCGTGGCTCTGGCTCCCTGTTCTTTTTGTGGGATGCCAGGGCCCTTCTCCCTCCCTCTGCCCCCTCCAAGCTCTGGTTTTGTGCTGCCAACCAGCCCTCCCCCAGCCAGGGCTTTGGGGACATGTGCTGCAGTGTTTTCCCAGGAGGAGCTCAGGCTGGCTCAGCAGCCTGGCAGGAGCACAGGGGGACATCTCTGCTGGTGTCCCTTAGCCGAGGGAAAGGGGAAATCTGGGATGGTTTCACCTTCCTCCCATTCCATGCCAGCCCCAAAGCCCTGCCCTGGGGTGTCTGTGCTGAGGGATGTGTTACCTCCTGCACATCCCCAGCCCACAGACACCTGGGCTCTTCCCTTTGCCCATAAAACAGGGACTGGGATGGAGCTGGTGCTGGTGGGATGTGTTCCTCATGAGTGGGGTTTGTTGGGTGGGATGCTGTCCCTCCAGAAGTGCCTGGTGGGCAGGGAGCAGCACCATTATTCCTGGGCTCCCACCTTCCCATGATCTGCAGCTTCCCATGTGGGGCACGGCATCCTTTCTGCTTTCCATGGAATTCTGTGCTGGAACACTGGTGGGAGGCTGTGCCACTCTGTGCTGCTCCTGCCCTCCCCACGCTGGAGTGGCACGACTTTCCAGTGCATGGAATTTGCCCCCAAAGTGCCCTCCATCCACATCCCCCCCTTGGCCAGGGCTTGGACCTTGTGCCAAGCACTGGGGCTTCCAAAATGCCTCTGAAAAGGGAGATCTCAGGGGGTCAGTGCCCTCTTGGTGCCCTGGGGTGGGCACCATCTGGAGCAGCCACCTGCTCCTGCCCTGGGCCAGCTCTGGAATGACCAGCCAGCCAAAGAGCTGCATTCCTGGGGGTTCTGGGTCTGTGCCCTGGGCATCCCTGTGGAGCAGCAAAGGTGCTGGTGCCAGCCCACAGCACAGGGAGGCTGGAGCAGCAGCAGAGTGTGGCATCAGTAGGTGATAAAAGCACTTACCCTGAATGATTTATCTCAGAAATGCAGGATTTGGGGTTTTTTGCTTCTGGCTGCCACTCAACAAAACAGGGAAAGGTTTCTGTAAAGTAAACGTGAGCCTGGGCTTAGTGATGCTTGGTTTGGGAATAGTTTTATCCTGGGATAAGCCAGGCTTTGGGCAGTTGGGCCACGTTTTGCTTGTGACCCTTGAGGTGTAAGTTAACACTGCCCTGGGGACCAGACACACATTTTATTATAGCTGTTATTGCTATTATTATTATTATTGCTATTATGATTACTATTTTAAATATTATTCAATTATTTTCATTTTTCATTATTGTTTTTACTATTTGTTCATTATTCTCATTATTTTCTTCATTATTTTCATCATTAATAATTTCTATTATTTATCAGATTAATAGATTAATTAATATCAGGGCTCTCTCAGCACTGGTTCGAGGTCACCTTTTCACTTTGCCCAGGCTCTTGCAACACTCTCTCCCATTTTTTAGGGCATGGGAGGTGATGGCACAGCATAATTTGTTTTTAATGACATCACTGTATGTCATAACTCTATCTAATAAACCCTTCAGGGGTGCAGTTGAAACCCTTCCCTTTCCCACCACTGCCCAAGGGTCAGGTTTGTGCCCTTTCTGGTGTGTGGCCAGTCAGGCTGGGATTGTCACTGTGGTGGCTTCTCTGCAGTGCTGAGCCCCATCCTGCCCCCTTCCCATGGCCCTTTAAGCAGTCCCATTAGGGGCTCCTGCCCAGTTCTCTGGGGGTTCTGGGCCCATTCTGGTCCTGGTTAACTCACACCCTTCAGGGCTGATGTCAGGAGGAGGTGGATCCATGGAGGAGGCTTTGCTGCATTTATTGCCTCCCTCTTGGCTCGTGGTGTCTCTCATTACAAAAAACAGATGCCCCTCATTTCAGACCCAAATTTATTCCTGTCCCACACGGATCTGGTTTGTGTCCTTGCCCTGTTATTGTTGAAGGCCCTGCAGATGCAGCTGTGGTGGGAGGTCAGGGGCTCAGGAGTGCAGGCTGTTTAACTTCTGCAGTCTCAGGGTATTAACAATTCCTTACTTTGCTCTTTCCCCATTCCTCATTTGGGGTTTTTACAGCTGGGGAGACCAGATTTGGTTCAAGTTTGTGTTTGTGTTTGTCCTGTGTTTGGTTATTAAATATTGGGAATGGGTTCCCAGTGCCAGAGGGCAGGGCTGGGTGGGATATTGGGAAGGAATTGGTGGCTGGGAGGGTGGGCAGGGACTGGCACAGGTTGGGCAGAGAAGCTGTGGCTGCCCCTGGATCCCTGGGAGTGTCCAAGGCCAGGCTGGAGCACCCTGGGCTGGTGGGAGGTGTCTCTGCCCATGGCAGAGGGTGGGATGGGATGATGTTCAATGTCCTTTTCCACCCAAACCATCCTGAGTTTCTGTGATTCCACATTTTTGGGTGCTGGGACACACATTTGTCACTTGGAAATGAAAGGCTGTTCCCTGGCCATGGATGGGAATGGGTGTGGAATTGCACCTTTCAGCTGTGACTCTGCCCCAGTCTGATGCCTCAGTTCCTACCTGGAGTGAGCTGTGGGTGTGCTGGACGGGGCCAGGAGCAGCAGGATCCTTGTCTTCATTCCTGAGCTGCTCCTGGGGATGTGCCACCTCCAGACCAGTCCCTGAGCTGTTGGCTCTCCTGGTAGGATGCTGCCAGCCTGGAGGGGAAGCCCCAAAGGAGCAGCTCTTCAGTTGTTTGGGAGGGTGACACCCAAGCCAGGTGTGGCAGGACTAAAATCCCCCCAAATCCCCCCAAAATCCCCCCTTTTTCCCACTTGGGACTAGTGCTTTGCCCCTGAGTTGCTGCAGAGGAGCAGGAGGGGTCTGTGGCTGTCCCACCATGGGTGGGCATGCTGCATGCCACCTATGGGATGCATGGGCATCCTCTGGGCATGGAGGAGCTGTGGGGGCTGCTGGGCTCTGTCCTCACTCGCCCTTGGCCTGCAGGGGCCATTCCTGATGGATGCTCCAGGCCCTGGGATTGTTGGCAGGTGCAGGAGGTGCTGGCAGAGCAGGAGTTGGTGCCGTCTGTCACGGGGGCTGTGACACAAATGCCCAGGTTGTGGGGCTGGCACGGGGCTCTCCTGGCACACCAGTGCCTGGGCATGGGGAAAAGCAGGATTCTGCAGGAGGCAGCAGCAGGCCCTTCTTGGGGGATGGGTTAGAGTCATGGAATCACCGAGTTATTTGGGCTGGAAAAGCCCTGTGAGCCCATCGAGTCCCCCCATGCCCCAGCAGTGCCCAGGCCACCACTGTCCCCTGTCCCCAAGGGTCACATCCTCACCTGTGTGAGGCACTTCCATGGGTGGTGATGCCAGGGGGTGACTCCTGTGCCAGCCCTGAGTGGCAGGGGGGGTGCAGCTGCTCCAGGCCAGTCCTGCATCCATCCCTTCCGTGGGATGAGGTGCCCTGCAGGGTCTGGGTGGTGCTGGGATGGCCCCAGGACAGCCTGGGCTGTGCCTCTTCCCCTCCTTTCCCCTTGGCAAGGGATCCCAGGAATGGTGGGGGGGTGTCTCCTCTCTGCCTTTGATGACTGGGGGTAATTTATAGCTGCTGGTACAAAAGCTCCCTGCTGAAGCCTCATTGAGGTTAATGAAGTGAGTTTGCTCAGCCTGGAAATGAAATAAAAACCCTCCCAAGTCAGTAACCTTCAAGTGAGCAAGAGGGTGATTAAAAGGCTTTATTTGGAATTGCTTGGAATTCTCAACCCTTTCCAAGCACTCACTGATTAAAAAGCATCCTAATGAAAACCTAAGGATCAGCAAAAAAAAAAATGGTATTATTAAATAACAAAAAGGGATAGAGATACCAGCAGAGTGGTGTTTTTCCTGAACCACTTTTCCAGACTTGCACCACGAAGCCCTCGGTGTTTCCAAGTCAGCCCACATGTCTGAGCAGATCAGGTTTGCATTTTTGGTGCTGGGATAACTGTAAATACCTGCCCCAATTCCCGGGAAGGCGTTTCACAGGCTCTGCTTTGCTTCCTCCTGTGAAATTCCAGCTCCAGCACCAGGCTTGCCTGAGCACATCCCTGTCCCCAGAGCCTGGGGGGCTGTGCTGGGGCAGCCTGGAATTCCAGGCTTGGGGAGCTGCCCTGGGAGGTCACTGTGGTGGCACCCCGACCTCAGACCTCTGAAAAGTCTGGAGCATTCATTTAGGGATAAATCATGGAGTTCCAGAGTGATTTGGGTGGGAAGGGACCTTAAAGCTCATCCTTTTCCATCTGTGACACCTTCCACCAGGTTGCTCCAAGCCCCATCCAGCCTGGCCTTGGACACTTCCAGGGATCCAAGGGCAGCCACAGCTTCTCTGGGCACCAAATCCCACCTTGGACACTTCCAGGGGTCCAGGGACAGCTTCTCTGGGCACCAAATCCCACCTTGGACACTTCCAGGGGTCCAGGGGCAGCTTCTCTGGGCACCAAATCCCACCTTGGACACTTCCAGGGGCAGCCCCAGCTTCTCTGGGCACCAAATCCCAGGTGTAAAGATGTAACCAGGTGAACCTTCCCTGGCTCCCCTCAAACTCAGAATATTACAGTGCACATCTCCATCTTAATCAAACCCTCAGAAATCTGAGCCTGAGAAGTGAAATGGGTGCAAAATTCCTGCTGTAAATTTAGCAGAATCCGAGGGCAGATACTGGAAGGTGGGTGTGGCCCTTCCAGAAAATAATGCATTTTGTGGAGCCATGAAGAGGCAACTCAGGAATGTTGCTTTCTGTCTGATGGTCCTAGACAAGGGGTATTATGTGTGCTAATTATGTGGGTTGCACATCCAAACATGCTGCAGAGAGCAGGAATGGCACGGGGCTCTGATTTAAGCTGGGGAGCAGGACACAGGCAGGTTTGGGGGCTGAGAGGGGGCAGCTGGGCAAAGGGCAGGGCAGAACCTCCTCCTGGGCTTACCTGGGCACTGTGGGCATGCACCAGGGCTGGGGGGTCGTGCCAAGAGGTGCTGAGCCCCCCCCAGGTGGGTTTGGCTGAGGCAGGAGCTGCTTCAGAGCAGGTTGATGAAATTCAGGACCTCTGAGCCACTTGAAACTTAAACCACTTTGAATCTGAGCGACTTGAAAAGAGTTCTGTGAGTCCTTCTGTTTCTCTGGGGGGTTTTCTGGAGTGCTGGGTGTCCACTCTGGTGCCCAGAGGATGGGGCTCTGACAGGCTCTGATGTGGCAGGAGGAGCACGAGCACTCCTGTTGGGTGGGTTTTCCAGGAGATGGAGTGAAAGGAGGAGAGGGAGCCTGGAATTCCTCTTGAGTCTGTACTTTTGGAGGAGACGTGTGGGCAGCTTGGCTGGATTTCCTGCTGGACATCTGGAAGAGCCCTTTGCAAGGCATTCCTGCTTGTCCCTCGGTGTCCCTGGTTGGTGACAGGCTCCAGGAGGCTCCAGGGCTCGGGAATTTGGCTCCTGGCCCCGGGGGCTTGGCGTGCAAACTGTGGATCCAAAACCAGTCGGGGGATTTGCAGCAGCAGGCTGGGAAACTGCAAGGGAAGGAAAACCACAAGCCCTTCTGGTGTGTGGGGAAAATCCCCCTCTGGGTTTGGGGCAGGGAGGAGTTGGGTGCTGAGGAGGATCTCCTGGGCTTTGTGGTCCTCATGGGATGCTCTCCTTGGAAACAAGGTGTGCCCCAGCCCCACCTGTGCCTTTGCTTTGTCTGGGGGGGCTGGAGCTCGAGGAGGGGCTTTGCTTTGCTCAGCCCTGTCCCCCAGGAGGGCAGGGTGGCAGTGCTGGGCTCTGCTCTGTGCCCTCCTTCCAGGGGCACCGTGGCCAGGGTGTTCAGAGCTCAGCATCACCACCAGGGCTTTTGAGGTTCCTTCTCTCCCAGATGTCTCCAGCAGGAGGAATTTTGGTGCCAGGAGCCTCCTGGCTGCTGCTGGAGGAGGTCCTGAGTCCATTGGTGGGAGGAGTGTTGTGCTGTTTGAAGGGATTTCAGCTGGAATGGTCAAAAGTTTACATTTTTAGTGTGAATCCCTTGGTGTTTGGAGGTGACTGCTCAGACTGAAGAACTTGTTGTCTGGGATGACAATTAGTGAGTGAGTTAATTGCCTTGCAGGCCTCATTAAACTCTGCAGTGCAGTCTGTGCCTTCCCAGCTCGAGGTGATCCAGGTGCCCAGGTGGGAGCTCCAGGGAGGTGGGGTGGGCTGGCCACGTCATCCAGGAACTGTGGGGCACAATTATTAATTGTTAATCATTCCTTTCTCCCCCAGATTGCCCTTAAAGCCTCAGTAAAGCCTTAAAGTCAACCCAGAGGTTCTGTAGCTCTGGTGGCTTTGGAAAAGCTTCCCAGGAGAGCAGAGGGGATGCTCTGGGGGGTACCTGAGGCTTTGTCCACGTCCTGGAGACACCCCACCCTTCCCAAGGAACATCCCTGGGCCAAGCACAGAGCAGCAGGAGCACGCCTGGATTTTCTTGTTGTTTTAGAGATTATGTTAAGTGTTGCCTAAATGAAAGGGCTTTATTTCCTTACACCCACGAGCGTGTTTACTTCCTCCTCGTACCTTCTGCAGTTGAAAGGGCTCTTTCATGACCAGAAATCCCCCTGCAGCCCGGCCCTTTTGTTGTGGTTGGGTGTGCTGAGGGCCCAGAGAGTGCCTGTCTGTGTCTCACAGTAGGGCTGGTTTTGGGGCAGTGAGAGCACAGAGGGTCCCTGGGCACCTTCCCATCCCTGTGCCATGGGGACAGCGTGTGCTGGTGGCATGTCCCTGTGGGAATGGGGGCTGGAGGAGCAGTGGGCAGAGGGATGGGGCTCCTGCTGGGTTTCCAGCAGGGATATGTCACATGGGAGCAGCACATTGGGGTGTCTGTCACTCCTGTCCCCCCAGGAGCCCTGGGGTGGCGTGGCCATGTGAAGGTGCCTCCCTACAGCCTGGCACTGAGTGCTGGTGCCACCCTCAGGGCACCCACAGCTGCTCCTTGGAGGGGTCTGCAGTCAGGATATGTCCCTGCCTGCCCTCCTGGGTGCCAGGGGAACACAGGGATGCCCGTGCACCACAGGGTGGGAGCTGGGATGTGCTCAGCTCCTCGTGCCCCCTTGGCATCGCTGCGTGGTCTGGTGGTGGTTTCTTGACTCCTTTTGGGTCCCCCCCATTGGGGACACCTCCCCATGTCCCCACAGGCACTGGGACAGGCTGGCCAGGGGACTGGTGGTGTCACCATCCCTGGAAGTGTTCCAGAGGTGCCTGGATGTGGCACTTGGGGACATCATTTAGTGGTGGTGGGTTAATCTTGTCCTCAGTGATCCTACAGGTCTCTCCCAACCTCAGTGATCCCATAACCCTGTGACTCTGTAGCTCATCCTCCTGACAAGTGCTTTGCTCTGTTTCCATGCACTTGATTTCTGGCAAATAAGGAAATGGTGACCTGAATAATAAAGATGCAACCTCTCAGAAGTAAAAGCCCCAACCCTAAATGTTTGCTTTTGTATTGTTTCAAAGAAATGAAAATAAACTCCAGTCATTTCAGAGGGTTTGCAGTGAAAGGCTGCTGTCTGTAAGGTTTGCTCCTGGAATTTTTGGGTATAAAATTCAGGGAAAAATCAAAGGCATGCTGCAGGTATTTGTGCTTGTGCTGCAAGTGAAGCCCTGTAAGAAAACAGGGAGAGAGCAGGTTTAATGTTGGTATCATTGTGGAGGCAGTTTTGTCACTGTGCGTGTGGGTGTGTCTGTTTTTGTTATGAACAAGTTTCCTATTTTAAGGATTATGTCAGCAAATAAAGGGAAATGGCATTGTCTCCCATTGCTGAAGGCCAAGGGCCCAGACCTGGCTGACATCCTGCCCAGGCTCAGGGGTTTTTGGGGAGGGACAGTGGGCTGGGAGCTGGGACCTGTGCCTGGCATCAATCCCACAGGGAACTGGGGCCCTGGCAATGCTGGGAACCCCTGGTGTCCCTGTGCTGTGGGGCTGGGGGTGTGGGATGCTGTGGATCTGGGGGTGTGGGATGCTGTGGGTCCCACCCATGGCATTTGCTGTGGGGCTGGGGGTGTGGGATGGTGTGGGTCCCACCCATGGCATTTGGTGTGGGGCTGGGGGTGTG
>WBMV01006577.1:18078-32012 GCA_013396655.1 Campylorhamphus procurvoides | reverse complement strand
CCCATGGCATTTGCTGTGGGGCTGGGGGTGTGGGACCATGTGGATCCCACCCATGGCATTGGCTGTGGGGCTGGGGGTGTGGGATGCTGTGGATCCTCCCCATGGCATTTGCTGTGGGGCTGGGGGTGTGGGACCATGTGGATCCCACCCATGGCATTTGCTGTGGGTTGGGAAAGAGGCTCCAGGAGTGCAGTGGGACTGGGAGGGACATGTGGATGTCTCCGATCTCCCTGCTCCAAGGCTAAAATCCCTGCTCCAAGGCTGAGACCATGAGCTAGTCCTGGGCAGGAGAGGAGCCCAACCCTGCTGCTGCTGCTGGGTTTGATGACATTGCACAAAGAATGCAAACAGGGAGGGCTTTTCCAAAACATGATTAGGAATTTTGTGCCTTTGGCCCAGCCCCGTGTCCAGCTTTGGGGGATGCTTGGTGATCCTTCTCCTGGAGTTTTATGTGGGGGTTTATTCTGCTGCAGAGGGTGAAAACCTCGAGTGCAGATGAGCCAGCAAACACATTTCCTTTTCAACATTAAAAATAGGTGGAAGATAAACAACTTTGGAATGTGGCTCCGGTGGACAGGAACATTTTTTTTCTCTTTTCTTTGCGTCCCTGTCTCAGTTTTCCTGTATGCTGCAGGAGCTTTTTGTGCCCCACCTCTTGTTTCTGGGTGCAGGATCTCCTTCCACTCCCTGCCAGGGCTCTGGTGCTGCTGGTGCCAGCTGTGCCCGCGGTCTCTGTGTCACTGGGTCAGTGGCACATCCATATCCTCGCCTGGCACCGAGCTGCAGGGTTTTAGGATTGTTTTGGATGAGCTGTGTGGCACCGGGCCATGTTTTTTCCAGGCTCAGCGTCGGGAAGCTCTTTCTGAGCTGTAAGAGCTTCCTGCAGTCCCTGCAGAGGGGTCAGGGAGGTGGTGGTGGCATGGGAGGGACAGGGACGTGTCCTTGGGGTCACCTGTGCTCGTGAGGGGCAGTGGAGGGGCAGCACCTGCTCTGTGTGAGCAGGGACAGCACCCAGGGAATGGCTGGGGCTGTGCCAGGGGGGTTTATTTTGGATCTCAGGGAAAGGTTCTTCACCCAGAGGGTGGTGGGCACTGCCCAGGCTCCCCAGGGCCCCAAGGTTGCCAGAGCTCCAGGAGGGGTTGGATGATGCTCTGGGGCACAGGGTGGGATTTTTGGGGTGTCTGTGCAGGGCCAGGGGCTGGACTGATGCTCCTTGGGGGTCCCTTCCAGCTCTGGATTTTCCAGGATTCCATCTGTGCACAATGCAGTGCAGGCAGGGAGGGAATCCTGGGGCATCAGAGCGTGCTGGGGGTGGCAGGGAGGGCACAGCAAAAGCCTGCTCAGCTCTGAACATCCAAAGAGGTCAGGCCAGCGTGCTGGAATAATGGAGGAGACATTAATGCTCCTGCCTTCCAGTGTTTCCCAGAATACCTGGGGAGAAAACGCCAGCCAAGTGCACTCCACCTTTGTGTGGCTGCTCTGCTCGGGTGGGCTTTTAGAGGGTTGGAGATGTCTGGAAGTGCTGGGCCCTCGAGGGTAGAATTGAGAGATGGGGGTTTCCATGGGAGCTGCACATCTCCCTGCCTTGCCCCTGAACTGCTGGAGAGGCTCTTCCTTATGGCTTTGAAGCCTTTGGGGTAAAACGGGAAACAATCGGAGTGAAAAAAGGCAGAGTTGTGCTGGGGGAGTAAAGAAGGAGGGATGTGGGCTGGAGGTCACACAGCTCAGCACTTGAAAGGCTCTTCTGCGCAGCTGACTTGGAGTCAGGGGCTGTTTGAAGTGCACATCTGGTGAGCACATTGGAGGGACCAGCCCCCCTGTTCTCCTCCTCACTGCTGTGCTCGTGGCCAAACATCTGACCCAGAGACCTCCCTTTTGGGGCAAGGCTCGGGATCTCACCGGCCCCCTCTCCCCTGCACGTGGCAGGAGTGGCTGTGGAGGCTCCAGGAAAGCAGGAGGCAGATCAAGGCTTCCTCTTTGCACGTTCCCAACCACCTGCTGCAAGTCCAGCCCTGGATAAGGGACCAGGGAGCATCCCCAGGGAATGTCGGCGTGTGGGATGGTGTGGGGTTGTGTCCCCTGGAGGGCTGTGGGGCAGGGGGATTTGGGACAAGTCCTTGGGAGGAGAGGAGTGATAGGGGACCATGGGCGTGGGTTGTGCCCCATTCTTCCCCTGCTCTGGTGTTTGATCCCCCTGGAGCTGCTCCAGGCTCCTTCCCCTCAGCAGAAATCTGGAAGAGCTCTGCCGAAGGCAGGAAAATATTTATAGACAGGAAGGGAATCTGCTCTCCCCCCACCCTTTGGCAGGGTAACCATCAGTTTCCTTAGGATCCATCCTTGGCAGCAGCGAGCCCTAATTGATCCCAGCGAGGGCGCCTCTCCTCGGCATCACCTCCCGGAGAACTCGTGTCATTTAATTCCTTCCATTCGGATGTATGTGAGGAATGAAGTCAGCTGAGGGGATCACAAAAGGAGCATTGATGGCCCTCTCCCCCCCGCGTGTTTCCAGGGGAGGAATGAAATTCCAGGCAGTTGGCAGAGCAGGGAACTTCGCCTTCCACAGCCCCAATTCCTGGGAAGAGGAATTGAGACCCAGAGACACCCCCTGGACACCCCTGGACACCTCTGGACACCTCCCCATCCCACCTGAGCAGCCCATCCTGCAGATCCCACTGGGGGAAGTGGCTGGCAGAATCAATAAAAGCATCTTACTGGTTTCCTGGGTGGGATTTGGAAGCAGCCACGTGCCTCCTCTAAACTGTGGCTGCAGGTTCATGTCTTGGTCTGCCTTTGCATCGAGGACAGGACAGGCTGGGACTTGCTGGTGGCTCTGTCACCACCTGGATCGTTGGAGGAGGAACCCCACGTTGTTTCCTCACTTTTAATAGGAATATTCTCCTTGCAGCAATGGCAGTAACCACTCCTGTCAAAGCAGGTGAGAGCTGGAGTGACTTTATGGGACGATCAGAGCAGTGGAAATAGAGTTTTATATGTGATGAGGATCTGGTTTGTAGCTGCGTCCTTCCTGTGTAGGAATTTTGGGATGGATCCACAGTGCTGTGGAGCTGGGTGTGGTGTGTTCCATCAGCTGAGATCTCTGTGGTGCCAGAGGGAATTTTATCTCCTGGCTTCCAGGACAGGGAAGGCTCAGTCCCTGCTCCCAGGGACAGTAGGAAGGTTTCCAAGCCATGTGGTGCTTGGGAGAACGAGGTCTGAGGCATGAGAAACCCCAGGAGAAAGGAACAGAGGAGAAAAGTGGGACATGGGGTGGTGATTTGGGTGTGTGGCTTGAGGGGAGCATCATCCTGCACCATTCCATGGGGGACAGCACCAGCTGGATTGGTGCTGAGCTCTGTCGGCTTCCCAGTCTCATGGAGCTGAGCCCAGGCAGAGGGATGGGAGGGACGAGGAGTAGTTAACTGGAAATCCAGTCTCATGGAGTTAACTGGAAATCCAGTCTCATGGAGCTAATTCCAGGCAGAGGGATGGGAGAGATGAGGAGGAGGTAACTGGAAATCCAGTCTCATGGAGCTGATCCCAGGTAGAGGGATGGGAGAGATGAGGAGGAGGTAACTGGGAATCCAGTCTCATGGAGCTAATCCCAGGCAGAGGGATGGGAGAGATGAGGAGGAGTTAACTGGGAATCCAGTCTCATGGAGCTAATTCCAGACAGAGGGATGGGAGAGATGAGGAGTTAACTGGAAATCCAAGGGTGCACTAAGTACTGAGTCAGAGCAGGACCAAGCTGGGTCTCAGGGAGGGACCAGTGGAGAGCTCAAAGGAAGTGATTTGCTCTCCTGACTCAAAGAAGGGGGAACAGAAGTTGTGAGAGCCAGGAATGCTGAGCCACGGGACAGCCTTGGCAGGGGTGGCTGCAGCCCCAAGGCAGGCCTGAGCCAGGGCTGCCCACCTATTCACCACTTTGTGGGACATTCAGGGCTTGGCTCAGGGTGGGTTTTGTCTCAACCAGAGGCTCCACATGAAGGCAGAACCATCTCCATGCCCACTTCCCACTCACCCTGATGGTTCTCTGGAGTCGCTGCCCTGTGGAACTGGGGCTTGGGCACCACCTGGGTGGGCATTTGAAGGTGGGAGAAGCTCCTGGAGGTGCAAACAGGGTATTTCCTAAGGCAGAATCTGTGTTGGCCCCCAGGGATGGGTCATCATTAGGTGGGATTGGTGTAGCCCCATTCCCCCCTGTGCATCGCTGCCTCTTCACATCTGGAGTAGTGATGTGTTTAATTGGTGGGGCACGGTAACACTTCATTAATTAGTGGTTTAGGACCCCCATGAGTCACTGCAGCTCCTGGCATTGCCCCACCACGTGGTGGCTCCCAGTTTTCCTGGTGCTGGGACCACCTGGAGCAGCAGCAGGGCTGTGGGATGGGACTCCAGGCAGGAATAGGGTGGTGGGAAAGGCTCCCCTTGGAGACCTCCCAGACGAGGGGGAGCTGCTGGTGGAGCCCAACTCCAGGGAAAGTGATTCCAAGGGATGTGGTGGGAGCTGAGAACAGCAGTGCCAGCCTGCCCAGCCAAGGGCACAACCTCTGCTCCTCCTCCTCCTCCTCCTCCTGTGCGTGCCTCTCGCTGCTTGTTGTTTCTTCTGTTTCGAGTTAAAGTAGTTAGTGATTTTTGTGCCTGAGAAAGTGAAAGGCTGGCTGTTGGTGCAGCCCTTGCTCAGGGTAACCAGTGTCCCCAGTCCCTCCCCCATCCCTGCTTCTCCCTGCCCAGCTCTTCTTGGGAAGAGATTTGCATCTGTGCCAGAACGTGCAGGGATTTTGTGCTTGGGATGCATCTGACCCCCCCACCCCCAGGGATTAATTTAAGGCTTGTTTTATTAGTGACCTAATCCATATCTCATCCACTACCCTGGAGGGTGGATGTGCTGGCCAGGGCTCCCAGCTCAGCCAGGGTTTCTGTTCCCTGGAGCTCTGCAGGTGCAGGACACCTGGGGTGACCAGCTGTGCCACCCCACACACCCAGACCTTCTCCTGCCCCCTCTCTGCCACCCACCATGTGGACTTGTGGGAACAGGGATGAGAAGACTCATTCCCACTGAGCCCATGGCCATGAAATAAGAATAATCCCATGGACACAACAACCTGTTTTCCACTGGGGTGTCCCCCTTGGCTCTCTTTTGGGATGACAGTCTTTGTGTCTATCACTGATCTGCTCAGTCCTTCCCAGGACAGGAAAACCGAGTGCTCTTTGCCTGCTGGAGCCTCCGTGGAGAAGGTTTAGATATGAAATACCTTTTAATTAAAGGTGAGGAAACCAAGATGTGGAGAGATTAAGGACCAGTTTTCTAAGGAGGCTCAGTGGCTGGTTAGGATGAGATTTTCCAAAGGGCTCAGCTCCTCTTGAAGTAGTGAATGCACAATTGGCTTTTCCAAGCATCCCATGGGGTAAACACTGAGCCCTTCCAGCTGAGCCCTCCTTGCCAGTGGGAATTGTCCACCCCAGGCACAGGGAGGCTGTTCCTCTCCCAGGGGAGTTGTTCACACCTGAACTCACTGCCTGTAACACGGGGAGGAAAAGGTGCTCAGGGCTGGGAGAGGTTTGGCTGGGTGAGTTGGCCATGGGCAGGTGGGAGCTGGACCTGCTCGTTCCTCTGCCTTGGCCACAAAGGTCTGGGAGCTCAGAGGAACCTGGAGAGGAGTCCCAGCCCAGGGCAAGAGGCTGTGTCTGTAGGGGAGGGGAATCCCAACCTTCAGCAGCTTCAGTGTCATCTGTGTTGAGGTTCAGGGTAATCTGTGCTGAGGTTCTGCATCTTCTGCATTGAACCTGGCAGTGAAGGTGGAGGGGCTGGGGAGTCCTGTGAGGAGCAGCTGAGGGAGCTGGGGGGGCTCAGCCTGGAGAAAAGGAGGCTCAGGGGGGACCTTCTGGCTCTGCAAGTCCCTGATGGATCCAGGGCAGGGTTGGGATCTTCTCCCAGGGAACAGGGACAGGAGCAGAGGGAGGGTCAGGGGGGACATGGGGAGGGATTTGTGCCTGGAAAGGGTGGCCAGGCCTTGGCAGGGGCTGCCCAGGGAGGGTTGGAGTGGCCAGCCCTGGAGGTGCCCAAGGCAGGACTGGCCGTGGCACTCAGAGACGAGGTGGGCATCGGGCACAGGGTGGGCTCAGTCTTGGAGGGCTTTTCCACCTCAGTGATTTTGGGATTCTCTGAAATGCATCCTCATGTGCTGGAGCTCCCAAGAGCTGTGTGAGTGAGGGCTCTGTGGGTTTAGGCAGATGCTTAAACCGAGGCGTTAAAGTTATTGAAGACCCTGAAATCTATTTTGGTGCCTTTTTTGAGTTAACACTGAGAATGTTTTCTGTTTTCCCTCGAATTCAAAGGCCATGAGATAATCTGTAGGTGGTGTGCTGGGTTATTGCTGTTATAAATACTGAATCTGTGGAACACAAAGTGACTGGGACACCAGGAAAGCTTTTCTGCTCCAGGTTTTGGAGTGGAGAGCCCAGTGCAGCAGAACTGCCCAGGGAAGGAGGAAGGAACGGGATGTGTGTTGTGCCTTTATGTTCCAGAAAAGAAAAGGGGTAGGAAATCAAGGAACCCAAGTGTGTTTTCCTGGGGAGATGCTGCAGGTGCTGCTGTGTGTGTGTGAGAGGCTGCTGCAGGAAGCTCCTTGTCAGGAGGCAGTGACAAACAGGGGACATTCTCCCCTAATTCTGGAGAGTTGCATCCATGTCCTGCATCCCCCTGGAGCAACCTGGGCTGGTGGGAGGGCATGGGGTGGACTGGGATGGGCTTTAAGGTCCTTTCCATGCTGCATCCTCTGCCAGATATTTCCAATCCAGGCTTTGTTGGCCGCCTCCAGGAAGGAGCTGGTGTGACCTCACTGTGAGGAACGATGGGAACAACGCTGGCATCACCCCCGGCTTCACCCCTGGCTTCACCCTGCATGGCATCCAGGGGGGCACAGCATTCCAGATCCCTGCATGGCATCCAGGGGGGCACAGCATTCCAGATCCCTGCCCTGGGGGGGCACAGCATTCCAGATCCCTGCTCTGGGGTGGCACAGCATTCCAAATCCCTGCAGAGCATTCCAGATCCCTGCCCTGGAGGGGCACAGCATTCCATATCCCTGCCCTGGGGAGCACAGCATTCCAGATCCCTGCCCTGGAGGGGCACAGCATTCCATATCCCTGCCCTGGGGAGCACAGCATTCCAGATCCCTGCCCTGGGGGGGCACAGCATTCCTGGAGAGGGGACCAGCCAGGAGGGCCAACCCTGTCCTGGGGGGCATCAGGCACCTCATTGCAGTTCCAGCTTCCTCAGGAGGGGCAGGGAAGCATCTCTGCTCTGTGGGGACAGGGGCAGCACCCAGGGAAGGGCTGGGGCTGTGTCAGGGCAGGCTCAGGGGGGATCTCAGGGAAAGGTCCTTCCCCCAGAGGGTGGTGGGCACTGCCCAGGCTCCCCAGGGCAGTGGGCACAGCCCCAAGGCTGCCAGAGCTCCAGGAGGGGGTGGAGGATGCTCTGGGGCACAGGGTGTGACTCTTGGGGCTGGTCCTGGGCAGGCTGAGGATTGGATTTATGATATTCTATGTCCCTGTACTTTGTGATGCACAAAACCCTCACTGAGCCCCCCTCAGAGCCAAGAATTCCTTCCCAATATCCCATCTAATCTCTGTTCTCCTTCTCCATGGGTTTGTTGGTGCTCACAGATCCAGACCATGATTTTCCCCCTGAGGAGGGCATTGTATTCCTGGGCTTTGACCCATTATGTTGGGACAGCTTTCCCATGTCACAGCAACAAGATTTGAACCAATTAATATGCAAAGCTAATGGATAGGATCCATTTCCACCAGTGTGGATTAGGAATGAGGGACATGGAAGGCTTGAGGCACATCCCTCTCCTGCCCCAGAGCTCTGGTGGGTGTAGGACAGGTTTGTGGGAGCTGCACCCTCTGCTTTCTGCTCTGCAGCCTTGAACTGGCTGTGCCTTCAACTCAACCACTGCCTCAACACTCAGGGTGGAACTCAGGGCAGGGTTCCTGGAGGGTGGTGGGGTGTGGAAGGCAGAGCTGAGGTGTCCAGGAGTTACAAATCCTGCCTGGGGTGGTGAAACACTGAGGGTTTTCCAGAGAGAATAAAGGAGAAATGATCACAAAAATACCTGTGATTAAAAACAGCCACAAAACAAACAGTCACAAAAAAAACCAGCCACAAAACAGTCACAAAAAAATGGAGGGGATTTTTTGGTATCTGATAAGGAAGGTGAGAAGATAAAATCTCAGACCCAGGCAGTGAAATCTTAGCCTGAGTTCAGCCAGGAAGGGTTTATTGCTCTTTTCCTCTCAATGAGCAGGATCTCAGTTCTCTGCTGAGAGTCTTTAGAAAATTCCAGGCTTGGTTGAGCTTCAAGGGCCACTTCCCATCTGGTGTCAGAGCAGTGCTAACCCCAGGGACACCCTAACCTTGTGTCTGGGTGAGCTGGATGCCAGGAAGAGGTCCCTGGCTTGCAGTCCATCCAAAGGGAGCACATGGGAAGAGGGAACATGGGATCAAACCCACAGGATTATAATTGAGTGTAAATCTGAGCACATGGGAAGAGGGAACACGGGATCAAACCCATGAGATTATAATTGAGTGTAAATCTGAGCCACTGCAACCCCTCAAAGCAATAAGCTGGCTGAGAGGCTTCTCTGCACCTTGCATGTATTTATCTCCTAGGTGNTGAGCACATGGGAAGAGGGAACACGGGATCAAACCCATGAGATTATAATTGAGTGTAAATCTGAGCACATGGGAAGAGGGAACACGGGATCAAACCCATGAGATTATAATTGAGTGTAAATCTGAGCACATGGGAAGAGGGAACACGGGATCAAACCCATGAGATTATAATTGAGTGTAAATCTGAGCCACTGCAACCCCTCAAAGCAATAAGCTGGCTCAGAGGTCTCTCTGCACCTTGCATGTATTTATCTCCTAGGTGGCTCAGCAGCTGCCAGGGAGGGCTGGGTTGCAAATTAATTTGTGTTAATTTAGGTTGCTGCAGTCGCTCCCTGCCCTCTCCTCACCTTTTGTCATCTTGGAGGGCAGTTGAATTGGGTCAGGAGCACTATTTTTGTCTGAGCTGGGGCAGCAATGAGCTCAGGCAGCAGCCCTAATGAGAAGCCCAGTTAATTGCTGGTGAGTTTGCAGGAGTTCAGGTCTGGCCCTTTGGTCCTTGCGGAGATGAGGGTGGTGAGTGAAGCTGCTCAGCTGGTTCAGAGCTTTCTGAGCCATGAGCTCCTGGGGGCATCACCCTTCCCATTGTGGGGGTCATGGAGTCATGGAAGGGACCCCCAAAATCATCAGTCCAACCTCTGGCCCTGCACAGACACCCCAACAATCCCCCCTGTCCTTGTCCTATTGTCCAAACCCTCCTGGAGCTCTGGCAGCCTCGGGGCCCTGGGGAGCCTGGGCAGTGCCCACCACCCTCTGGGGGAAGGACCTTTCCTGAGATCCAACCTAACCCTGCCCTGCCACAGCTCCAGCCCTTCCCTGGGTCATCACAGGGAGCAGAGATGGTTCCCTGCCCCTCAGGAGGAGCTGCAGATCCCGATGAGTCTCCTCTCCATCTCAGCCACTCCTTGTGTGGCCCCTCCAGACCCTTCCCCATCTTCGTAGCCCTCCTTTGGTTGTGCCCCTTCTTTGGGAGAGTTTGGAGCCCTCCAGGTGGAAACCACTCCTGTGAGTGCCACATGTTGTGACTGTCACTGTCAGGGCAGCACCCAGGGAAGGGTCAGTGGAGAGTGGAAGACCCAGGAGCATCCTGGTGGGAGCAGGTTTGGAGTCAGGAGCTGGGAGGGTTTGCAGAGCTCTGGGCTGGGGACATGGGGACCACCACAGCTCTGGAGATAGCACTAATGCCACAAGAGGGGTGCCTGGATGAAGGACAGACCCAGCCCAGCCTGCTGGGGCATCTCCAGGGGCTACTCCAAAAATACAAGCCCTCTCCTCTACAGAAAACCCACAGAGTGTGGGGTGGCCAGACCCCACTGTTCTTAATATTGCAGCACCAGCTGGACCTAAAGAAACTTTCCTTACCTTTTCCTAGCTCTGTCCCCTTTTCCACAGTCATTTTGGAAGCTCAGGTTTGGGGCTGTGCTGCATGAATGGCTCGGGGAAAGGATGCCAAAAGCCTCATTTCAAGTTGTTATTCTGATTTCTGTCCAAAAAGTCTTTGTTTAGTTTACCATCATTGTAAATATGTACACATATTTACTGGGAGGGTTTGGGGCCAGGCTCTGGGGTTTCCAAATAGCCCTGGGACTAGTCCTGGATCTCCCCAAACTCAGGACCTGTGGGGCTGTGTGTCTGTACAACGTTTGGGGCTTGACACACAGCAAACCAGCAAGGTGGTTTGTTCACAGTTGTCAGTGTTTTTCAGATATTTTGTAGGAAAATAGACCAAAACAAAAGCCCTGTGGTCAGACACATGCAGAAACCCAAACCCCTCTGTCTTCTCTTGTACCCAAATGCCTGCATGGGATGGGTTGGCTTTTTGGGGCTGCCCAGGAGGGTCAGAAAGGTGAACCCGAAAGGCTTTAGCTTTGGCATGTGGGAAGTGACTCCCTAAAAACTGGAATGCTTCTCCTTGCAGTGCCCTTTAACAGGGAGGGACCAGGCAGGGAGGTTAGTTGGGATGGGAGTGAGGAAATCTGGGAGTGAAAGTTGATGCCAGACCCGCAGTGCTCCAGAGGAGTGGCTTTTTTGTCTGGTTTCTTGGGAATGCATCTCTCCTGAGCTCAGTTCTGGTGTGGAAGACAGGGATATCCAGAGTTCCCTGGATTCATGGTGCTGTAGGATCCAGGACACACTGTGAGCACCCCACAGCCAGCCTGGAGTGCTCCTCCTGCTGCCTCCAAACCCTCTGCTGGATTTCCTGGAGGACCACCCAAGAATGTGTATTTACAGAGCTTGTTTTCCCCCTTTCCCCCGAGGTCCCTGCAGTTCCCATTTATTTGTGCACTGGTGGAGCTGCAGGGCAGCTTTTCCAGAGGGTTGGGATGCAGGTGTGGAAGAGTTGGGGGCAGCAGCTGGGGCTGGCAGGGATCCTCTGCCCTGGAGGGACCCCATCCAGAGGGGACACAGAGCAGAACCCACCCCAAACTTCCCTCAATTTTTGTCTCCTCTGCTTTGTCCCCCAGTTTTTTATTTCCCCCCTCAGCCTGAAGGGCTGGGGCGTGTGCAGGGAAGGGAATGGAGCTGGGAAGGGGCTGGTGGAGCTGGGGGGGCTCAGCCTGGAGAAAAGGAGGCTCAGGGGGCACCTTCTGGCTCTTGGGCATCAGGCACAGGTTGGACTCGCTGACCTTGGAGGGATTTTCTGATCTTAATGATTCTGGGATTCTGTGATAGGTTAACTTTCCAAGCTCTTTTCAGAGCCTTGAGGGTTGTTAAACTTTAAATGCAGCGAGAGCAGTGTGGGAATTAGTTATGCAAATAGGGTTAAGGAGGGGGTCAGACCATGGGAAAGACACAGGGAGGAGCATGGGCAGGGCATGAGGATCCCATCATTAATAGGGGCACTGCATATCCCAGCTTTTCATGGTCCTCAACATGAGCTTAAGACTTTCTGAGAAGTCATCCAGAGCTTCAGGGATCACACAATTCCAGAATTCCAGAATCCAGGCTCATTTGGCTTGGAAGGACCATTCCACCCCTCTCCATGAGCAGGAACACCTTCTCCAGGCCTTGGTTGGTCCAAGCCCCATCCAACCTGGCCTTGGACACTCCCAGGGATGGGGAACTCACAGAGACCTCTCACCTTTGTATCCTGAGTAACTAAATCACCTTCAAAGCAGCACAAGAATCTCCTCAAGCTCAGCTCTGCTTGAGGGATCCCTAATAAAGGGGTGTGTGATTCACATGGGCTTTGTGAGCCTGAATTGATTCAGGTCTCTGAAGAACTTTGATGCAGGAATGAAAGGCACCCACCAGCCAGGAACAATCCCCAGTGCCAATTCCCCTTTCTCCAGAGCTCCTCCCTCGTTTGGCTCTAATTAATTGGTGTTCTTTGTAAACAAGTGATGACAGGGATGGTTTCTGCTGGTTCCCAAAGGTCTGCCTGGAGTTGAGCTGAGCCTAAAGGAGCGTGTCCTACACCCACCCTGTGTGACATCACCCTCCATCCCAGCCGGGTTTTGCAAGCCCAGAAAGTGTCTTTGGAGAGCAAACTGCCAGGGTGATGAGCTCTGAAACACACCCAGCTAAGCTGGCTTTGTTGTTCTTGGGATCCCAAAAGCCAAAAGAACATTTTGGGAGGGTTTGGCTGAGTGCAGCCTTCCCTGCCTGCTCTGGAGGCATCAGCAGATGTCCCTGACAGTGCTAAAGCTGCCCCCTGCCTGACCTTTCCCTTCATGTCCCCACTGAAGGTAAATCACTTCTGGCAGGAGCCTGCCCAGAATATCTCCAGGACCATATTATTGCTCCTGTAAATAAATCCCATTAAAGAGGAGTCACAGGGAGGTTTGGGGGTTGGAAGGTTTATTCTCTGCTGATGTTTGAATTAATAACCCCCATCATTGAAGTGCCTGTGTGGAGTTTGACACCTTGGGCCTTTCTCAGAGGTGGAGAATTTGCTCATGAGGTGAACTTTAGGGTTTTAGGCTGTTGTTTCTTTTGAAGACTTCCTTGGGGGATAACAGAGATTAAGCCACAGGAATGAGAAGTGGTTTGAGAAGTGTTAAGTCTGTGTTTGGCACGTGTGGTGGGGCTGGACCCCTGAGCTCTTCCAGGGTGATTTCTGGTGCTTTGGGGCCAAGAGGAATGTTGTCTGGAGGGGATGTTGGATGGGATAAGTTATCCCAGCAGTGGATGTTGAGTCTCTCTTGCATACAGCTCATTGGATCTTCTGTATATCCATGGCTTGTTCTTCTCTCACTCTTCCTAAAAAGCTGGCCACTGCTTCATCAGCAATTAAGAAAGCTTCCTGGGATCTAAAACAGATTCCTGTATCTATAAATGATCCCATTAACAAGCATATTGCTGCCCCAAGGGTATGTTTTGGGTTCCCAAGTGCAGAGCTGGTGTGCAGCCAACCTGCAGACTGGGCTGAGCCCTCCTTTGGGGACATCCAGGTCCTGATGCCAGTCCTGGTCCTGCCCCTGGTTGTGCCAAGTTCCCCTGGGCAGGAAGAGGGGGCAGCCCCAGGTCCTGTGAGCTGCAGGTGTGACCTGGGAGTGGCTGTGCTGGCCTCCAAAGGGTTCATCTGGAACATCTTACAGGTCAGATTTCCAAAGTGTGTGTGGCTGTGGCTTTATGGAGTGAATTACAGGGCTGATTTCTGTGCCAGGGCAGGGGATGGGGTTCTCAAATGTGCTTGGGAAAGGGTGCTCAGACTGCCCTGGGAGTCTTTGGCATGTACTGTTTGTCAGGTAGCTCTGGACCCCAAGAAACACAATCAAATGATTCTATTAGATTTGTTTTTAATAAGCAGAACGAACCCACTATTTATTTCTATTAGCAATATGAACCTCAGCCTGATGAGGAGACTTTGTAATTTGGCTTAAAAGAACTCCCACAGGAAACGAGTTGTGTGCCAGGAAATCCATGGGACACAGTCCCAAAGCAGAGCCACACTCTGCCCACACCTGGGTCACAGTCCTGGCTGCACACCCAGCTGTGCCAGAGCCTTCCAGGGGTGACCCCTTTGCCAGGGGAAGGGCAGGTTGTGCATGAAGGTGCCCAAGGGGATGGGCTTCACACTGGTCCCCACCTCCCCTCAGTGCTGTGTCACATCCCTCCCACAGCCACCATGTCCTCCCACAGGATTTGGGGGCTAAATTGGGCTTTTTGATGTGAGAAATGTTCATTCCTCCTCTGTGTTTGTGGATGCTCCCACTCCAGAGGCACGGGATGGAGCAGGAAGGCTCTGTGGGCACATGGCTGCTCTCCCCATCCCCTCTCCCCTATCCCCTCTCCCCCATCCCCTCTCCCCATCCCC
>WBMV01006577.1:0-12891 GCA_013396655.1 Campylorhamphus procurvoides | reverse complement strand
GGGATCTGCTCTCCTCATTCCTCTTGGGATCCACTCTCCTCATTCCTCTTGGGATCTGCTCTCCTCGTTCCTCTTGGGATCCGCTCTCCTCATTCCTCTCAGGATCTGCTCTCCTCATTCCTCCTGGGATCTGCTCTCCTCCTTCCTCTTGGGATCCACTCCCCTCATTCCTCTTGGGATCTGCTCTCCTTGTTCCTCTCGGGATCTGCTCTCCTCGTTCCCCTTGGGATCCGCTCTCCTTGTTCCCCTTGGGATCTGCTCTCCTCATTCCTCTTGGGATCCGCTCTCCTCATTCCTCTTGGGATCTGCTCCCGTGCTAAGCAAACAAGGATTCATGTCCACCCCGTGGTTGGTTGGAGGCACATCTGAGCTGCCCCAGGGTTTAGGTGACCCTGGGCGTGAGGTTTTGGGTTGAATTCCCTGAATTCTGTGTAGGTTTGGAAGGCAGATTGTTGTGACCTTCCCTTGGCAGAGCGTGCTGTGCTGCTGGGCTTGGCAGTGCTGTGGGGGTGGTTGGACTCCACGACCTCGGAGGTCTTTTCCAACCTGAATGATTCCATGATTCCATGACTTTTTGGTGATTTGAGCTGCTGCCCTGTGCCCCCTCTCCTTGGTACCCCCACATCCTCATCAGCAACATCCATCCCATCAAATGTACCTGTCCATAGGTATTTTTACTGGTGTGGGAACCATTTGCCACCACTTTGCCCAAATCTGGGGGTTTGTTCTCAGCTTGACCTGTGAGGAGCTCCTGCCATTGACCCTTGTCCATCAAGTCAACCTTGTATCTTGCCCTCTAAACTGCTCTTTGAATCCAGACCTCCTTGCCCAGAGGGATTGGGGTGGCTTATATGGTGGAACTCCTGCTTTATGTGAGGTTTGCTCTGTGGGGTTGGGTTTGCTTGGACACATTTCCTCCCCAAAAGCCCCCCCTGCCCTCACCATGTGCCAGCTCAGTGGGGGCACCTTTGGTGGTGGGGAACTCCCCTGGACTGGCATCCAGAGGAAATGATGCCCCTGACTGAGGGTTTTCCCTGCTGGGGATGAAGGATGCTCTGTGGGTGCAGGAACAGCAGGTGGGTTGGTGGCTTCTCACTGTCCCCCCATGGGACACAGAGGGCTTTGCTTGTCCCCACACCTGGGATGTGAGGACCTGTCCCCCTTTCCATGCAGAAGGAGCTTATCCCAGCCCTTCCCAGTCCAGGGAAATGCCCTTTCCATCCCCCCTGACACACAGACATCAGGGTGGCAGTGCCGGGCTCATTAGCTGAGCAGAGCAGGAGCACTAATTAGCCAGGCTGTTCCCAGGAGCAGGGCCAGGCACCAGCTGGCATGTCGGGAGCTGCCAGCCTGTGCTGCTGCCCCCCTGAGCCTGTCCTCCCTGCCCTGGCACCCACATTCCCTCCTCTCTCCTGGGCACTGTGGGATGGCTCCCCTGCCCCTGGGGCTGCCAGCAGGCTGAGCTGGGCTTCCCAAGGGGCATCAGTAGGAGCATTGGGTTGTAGCCTTGGCAGTGCAGGGATTGGCAGTGCCCTGGAGTCCCTGGTGCCTGCCAGGGTGGAGAGGATGCTCCCAGAAGGATGGCTCTGCCTGGTGCCCGCTGTCTCTGGCTGGGGATGGGGGTGCTGGTGGCACCCTGACAGCTGGCAGCTGGCTGGTGGTGCCACCCCTCCACGGGCCATGGTGGTGAAACACCATCCAGGAGATCCATTGCCATGGCAGTGCAGGGATTGGCAGTGCCCTGAAGTCCCTGGTGCCTGCCAGGGTGGAGAGGATGCTCCCAGAAGGATGGCTCTGCCTGGTGCCCGCTGTCTCTGGCTGGGGATGGGGGTGCTGGTGGCACCCTGACAGCTGGCAGCTGGCTGGTGGTGCCACCCCTTCATGGGCTGTGGTGGTGAAACACCATCCAGGAGATCCATTGCCATCCAGGGGTGCATTTGGGTTCATCCTGAGGACTCCCCTGGCCGTGCCATCACTGCTCCAGGTTGGTGGCAGCTGGTGGTGCCACTCAGGTCCAGTCTCTGCCTTTGGTTTGGGGCTCTCTTATATCCCCTCAGTTTGTGCTGCAAAAATGAACCCTCAGGCCGTGCTGGTGATCCCTCAGAGCATCCCAAAGGAGTGGAAGGGCAGATGAGGAGCATGGGGGAGGATGGGAGCAGGGGATCACCACGGTGAGGTGTCCCAAAGTTCTCCAGGTGTGCCCCACATTGAGGTCTCTTCCAACAAGACTCCCAGACACCCTCACATGGTTCCAGGAGCTGCAGAATTCGTGGGCTGGGGCTGAGCTCACCCATGGGAATTTGGCTTTTCCTTGGGCATGCCTTCCCCGAGGTATTCAGGGAGGATGTGCCTGATAACATCTTGGAGTTCTGGCACTTAAGGATAATGTGAGCAGGACAAGGATGTGCCATTGCTTCTTCTGAGCTGGCCACTGCTAAGAAATCCATACAATTTATGATTCAAAAAGTTCAGAACTGTTCAACTTGTCTTCTTCATACAGTAAAATGTTTTCCATGAGCTTCTTTTTTTGATCATTTATCTGTATTTTCCAAGATGTCTCTCTGGCTAAGGCTGAAAAACAGAAATCCCAAATATTGAGAAAAAAATAATCCACCTATTGTCTAAGGAACAGATGACAATTTAAAAAATCTGAACTAGCTCAGGAAAATACCTGATAGAAAACCACAAAACATTGTATAGATTTATATATCTAGAGTCTGTTTTCCTAAAGGTAAAAGGTCTGCCAGAGGATGTGTTTGCTGGGGGGTTGCTGCTGCTTCTCCAGCAGATCCTGGGAGTTTCCCTGGAGTCAGGGATGGGCTGAGATGCTCCCAGCTGGTTGCCCAGAGCTGGGTGCCCTGAGTGCATCCTCCCTGGGCAGCCTGTGCCAGGGCTGCATCACACTTTGGGTACAGAAGGGGTTTTTTGTTTGGTTTTGTGGGGTTTGCAGGGCAGTGTGAGCTACTGCAGCCTCCTGTCCCACTGCCAGCCTGGGGGCTGCTCACTGCTGGTGTGGAATTAATTCTCCTACTCATGCCAGTCAGGTGCCAGTGGGGAGCTCTGGCTCAGGCACGGGCTCCTTGGCATTCCGTGCCATGCCTGGCTGGGCAGAGGGAGCTCTTTAACCCAATTCCCATCCCTTCCCAAGCTCCTGGCATGGGAAACCGAGGAGAGCCAGAGCTGCTTTGGCCAAGGGCACCTTCCCCATGGCCCTTCTGTGCCCCCACTGCAGGGCAGCCCCACTGGCAGGGCCATGGGCAGCCTGGAGCTCCACTCCTGGGTGGGTGCTGGTGCCCGTGCCAGGTGCAGGGGGTGCACAGGGGGCAGACACACCTGTCCCAGGTGTGGGGGAGCTCCTCACCCTGGCACAGGGGCCGAGAGACCACCAGGAAAGTCTCCTTGTAAAGAATTGTCATCTGTTCCCCTCTCTAAAGCCCAACTCCCCAGCCCCTGATGGTGCTGCCAGCCTGCCCAGCTCCTCCTGCTGGGATCTGCACCTGGCACTGGGGGTAGTCAGAATTGGGGCCATGATCCTTGTGGGTCCCTTCCCCAGCTCAGAATATCCTAGGATTCCACATCCTACCTTGTCTGACACCTGCCCTAACACTGTTTTTCAGCTGGTCTTACTCTTAACCAGCACTCCCTGCTGCAAAACCAGTTCCTGAGCTGGTATTTTTACCTGCAGGGGCAGCAATTTATTTTTGTCAAGGTCCTTGGGTATTCAGTGGCAAACTGAGGCATAATTGAGTTCCTCCTCTAGGACTACCCTGGCTCTCCAGGTAATTCAGAGGTGGGTTAGAGTCAGGAATTAGGACAGTTGTACCTTGAAGAGGATGAGGAGGGGTAGGTGAGTGGAACAGGTTTCCCATTTCTGTGCCCTGGGCTGGGTGAGAAGGTGGTGAGGGGTCAGCACTTGGGCTCCATGGTCTTGCAGGTCTTTTCCAACATCAGGGATTCTCCATTAGGAATGTATTTGGGGATGGGCAAAGGGAGTTGTAGTGCCTGTGTTATTGTCAGCTGAGAAATCTGTGGGATTTCCCCAGGGAGGAAATCCCCTCCCCAGGGAGTTGTCCCTGCAATGAGCTCTCCCCTCAGTCTCCTTTTCCCCAGGTGCCCTCAGTGTCCTCACAGCCCCTTCCCCATCCAAGTTGAGACTTCCCCTCTTCCTGCACCTCCTCATTTATATTATTTTATATAATATTTCATGCCCAGGTGTGTGGCAGGGCGTGCCCTCCGTGTATCCCACTGGGATATTCCTGGTGTGCCACCTGCAGTGTCCCTGTGGAGCAGGAGGAGGAGGAGGAGGAGGGATGGGATGCATGGATGCCTTTGGAATTAGGACACAGCAAGGGCAGCTGGAGCCGCCAAGGACAGGATTTCTAGGAAAGGAACAAAGGCAGAGGTGTTTGCTCAGCAGCCACATGTGTTCCCTGCAATCCTGACACCTCATTCCTGGCTAATTCAAGGAATTTTGAACACTTAAAGGCATCAAAAAAAAAATCCTTCAAGCAGGTGGCACGAAAATGTGTCTGAAACAGCAAAATTTGGGCAGGGGCCTCGTCTTGGGCACTTAAAATGATCCATGTGATGCCCTTGGGCTCGTGTGTCACACAATATCCCAGTATCAGCTCTGGTCCCAGTTCTCAGCTCTGGTGGCAGGGCCCTTGGGGACAGTCACACTGGAGGGAATTGTTTCTCCTTAGGGCTGGAGAATCACAGCCTTTTGGTTTATTTTGGCTTCCCTGTGGCTCTTCTGCTGGGCTGGAGTGGTGCCTGCAAGTTGGGAGACCTGGAAATAGCTCCAAGTTTGGAACTTGCCTTTAAAAATTCCCTCGGGATCGAGGCTTGGTGTGTGAGAGCCTTTCCTTGGATCTACATTTTGAGGTGTCCTAAACTTCCAAGGAAATGCCTTTCCCTGTTCATCAGGTGCTCAGTGCAGAAAAGAGGGATGGGAATAATCTGCATTTCTTAAGAAGTGCTTGGGACTTCTGGGAGTGAACTGGGAACTGCTGGGAGATGCTGGGAGATGCTGGGCAGGGAAGGGGCTCGGGGAGGGTTTGAGAACAGGCTCTGAAGGCTCCAGCTTGGAGCACATGGTGACAATTGCTCTGAGTTTCATTTTGTGCCTGTTTTAAAGGTGTCACTGTGATTTATTCTGGGTTTGAGGGGTTCAGGCACACGTTTGGGTGTTGGTTGGGTTTTGCCATGTGGGGGTTTTTTGGTGGGTGTTTTGGGTTCAAATCTTTGGCATTTGCTAAAGAAACTCACTGTGAACAAATTCCATGTGTGTGGAGCAGTGGGAGGTGTCCCTGCCCACGGCAGGGGTGGAAGGAGATGAGCTTTAAGGTCCCTTCCCACCCAAACCAGCGTGGCACTCTATGATTTCTGTGGGGAAGAGACTTCTTTCTGTCCCAGAAGTGCCTGGAGGAGAATTCATGATCTTTAGATCTGAGATCATCAGGGTCTGAGATCATCAAGTCCAGCCATTCCCAAGGCCACCACTGACCGTGTCCCCAAGTGTCACATCCACAGGGATTTTGGGGACTGCAGTGCCCTTCTGATTCCTGAGCACCCTTGTCCCCAACCTGAGGACCTAGTTTGGTCCATGCTGATCTGGACAGCCCCAGGTTCTCACAGAGGTTTCCTGCATCCCAGCTCTCCAAGGGGATGTCCCTGGGTCATGCCCACCGAGATGCTCGTGGGGAGTCCTGGATCCAGAGTTCCTTGGCCTTGGTTTCCCCAAGGATGACTCCACGTGGGTGTCCCCACCGAGATGCTCGTGGGGAGTCCTGGATCCAGAGTTCCTTGGCCTTGGTTTCCCCAAGGATAATCCCATGTGGGTGTCCCCACCACATGCACCGTGCCCTCCGAGCGGGGCCACTGCACCCTGAGCAGGTCCCACCACCCCAAGGAGGCTTCTCCTGCCCTTCCCTGGGGATCAGGAGCGTGTTCAGGAGCAGAGAGGCCTCGTGCAGCTGGAGCATTGATATTTTTAGATCAAAGGCCCATTTAATAAGCAAGAAGCAGAGGAGAAGACAGAGTATTAGAACAATGAGCACATTTAATTTTAGCCCAGCTTGGATTCCTCACGGAGCCAGTGAACTTTGGGATCCCTCTGGCTTCCCTAAACAAACCCTCTGAGCAGGAGGAGCAGTTCAGGAGCACAGAAAATGCAGGATATTCCACTTCAGTGCTGGAGGAGAACACCAAGGGCTGTGTCACAGGTCAGGTCCTGGTGTCATGTTCATGTCAAGGTTGGACAAACCCCATGGCTTCTGAAGGGTCAAAGAGGGCTTTTTTGTGTGTGCCCTGCAGGAAAGGGGCAGGGTTAGGGCATGGTGGGGGACCTTCTCCAGCAGTGGCAAGTGAGGTGAGTTTGGGGCCAGGTTCTTAGGGGATTTTGTAGTTTCTCATGGGATTTTTGCCTGGAGAAGAGTGGACATGGGGAGAGCCTCATTGCTCTCCACACCTCCCTGACAAGAGGGTGGACTGAGGGGTGGGATGGGCTCTTCTGCTGTGTCTGCAGGGAAAGGAGGAGGGGAAATGGCCCCAGGTTGAACCAGGGGAGGGGCAGATTAGAGATTAAATCTTTTTTTCCCTGGAAGAGTGGTCAGGCAGTGGAATAAGTGGTGGAGTCACTGGAAGTGTTCCAGATGTGGCACCTGTGGCTGTGGTTTAGGGGTGGCTGTGGTGGTGCTGGGTGGGTGGTGGCACTGGATGGTCCTGAAGGTTTCTTCCCACCCTGATGGCCCTGTCATTCTGGGAATTTACCCCAGGCTGAACAGGCCTGATTGCCACCAACCCTCTGTGCTGGGGGTGTGCTTACCTGGGAAGTGTGTTGGGATGAAGAGCTATGGAATCATTAAGGTTGGAAAAGCCCTCTGGGATCATCAAATCCAACTGTTCCCCCAGCACTGATGAGACCACCACTGACCCGTGTCCCCAGGTGCCACATCCACACCCTCCTGGTGTGGAAAGGCTGGACGTGTTGCAGGTCTTTAGGAGATTTGGGATCAGAAGTCCCTGGGTGGAGTGGGGACAATGAGGAGGTCCCAGCAGAGCAGGAGGTTGGGTTGGTGACAGTCACCCTCATTGCTCAGGCCTGGGGGGATGAGTAGGGAGCTCTGAGTTGCTGCTCCTGCCTGTCCATCCTCTTTGGAATGCTCCAAACTGGTTCCTTTTCACCCCAACTAAATTTAGGGAACGCAGAAGAACATTTCCAAACCCACAAATCACATCTCTGCCAAGCAGGGGTGACAGTGTCACTGTCTTTGTGACTATCCATGATCAGGTCTGAACTGTCTCATGGTGCCTTTCCTTCCTTCTAATAGTTTTGGAATTTGGTTGCTTTGGGATTCTGGGAAGACCAGGAAAGGAAAGCTGGATCCACTGAGGAGCTGGGCTTTGTTCTCAGGCTCACTCCAGCCAGGAAGGGGCTGCTCTGTCTCTGCTCTGGAGGTGGGAGGTGTGGATTTGACTTATGAACCCATTTTGGACGTGCTTTGTAGGAACTCACTGGGTATTAATAAAAGTTAAAAATAGCTCAGGCTGTGCCTTCAAACAGCCCTGTCTGTAGTGAAGGGAAAATCAGGATTGCAGCTCGTGGTGGTGGAGATAAAACCAGGAGAGCTGGAGGCAAAACACTGTCCTGGAGCTCTGGGAGGGGTTGGGGAGCTGGAGAATGAGCTCAGGCTGGGAAATTCCTGGAGAGGACAGCGGGGCCTTGGAGAGCAGAGTGTGGATGTGGGTGTGTAGATCTCACTCTCATTTAAAGTGACCAAGACCACTGTTTTTAATGTATTAAAGCCAGGAACGACTCAGGGTTGTTTTTCCCTCTCTCTGGTGGTGGTGCAAGGAGGGAATAATCCCAGTCAGAGGAAGGAGGGGTTGGGAATTTGGCCTTGGGAATGTGAGGGACTCTCTCTTGCCTGGGAGTGGGAACTCCCTGCAGCCTCCTAAGGGTGTGTTCCTGCAGACAAGGGTTTCTTGGGATCCCTTGATTTCTTCCAGGGTTAGCAGTGCCTTTATGGAAGTGGGACCTTTAACTCTTTGCTGGGAAGTCTCCTAACCCTTCCTGCAGCTCTGGAGGTGGCTGTGGTGTCACCCTGACTCACCCTGTCACCTTTGCTGCCCTCCTGGCTCCTGGAGCTGGGCAGGGCTGGCTTTTTCCATCCCCATGCCATGGATGATGGGAACACCTCACATTTCAGGGGCTCCTGTGCTTTTATTAAGGCTTCCAAGGCTGTTCCCGGGAACAAATGGATCACAAGGACTCATTGCCAACTCATTACTGTTGTGTTCGTTAATTGAAGGCTTGTAGACTTAGGGATGGTGTGATCAATGAGAGCAGCAAACTGATGCCATCAGCACTGATGCTGCTGCTTTTGAGTCACTCATTTCCCAAACACTGAGCCTTTTCATTGTCATTAAAGCCGGGAATAAGCTGGAAAAAGCCCAGCTCAGCCATCCCAGCCCCGGAGCTGATGCTGGTGTGACCTGGTCTGCAGGTCCCACCTGGAGGCACAGGCTGGTCCTTCCCTTTCCCCTTGGGAGCTTTGTCCCCTGGGCCAGCTGGGCAGTGTTGGGGTGTTCTCCCTGGGCAGTGCCACCTGCAGGGTCCCTTTGCCCCTGGTGCCCCTTTCCCATGACAGGGAACATCATCAGAGCCCCCAAGGGGCATGTTTGAGGCCAGGGGCCAAGTGGTGGTGCCCAACTCGTGCAGATCAGTCCACAAAATCAGGTTACAGTGCCAGAAACTGGGATTAGAGACTGTGCCAGTTTGGACAGAGCTGGGCTTTGTTTCATAGGGTAAAAACATATATATTTCCTTGCTGTGCTCTTGGTTTTATTTTTAACTCTTAAGCCATTGAATGGTTTGTAGCCCTGCTAGTATTTCCCCCAGTTTTCCATCTGCTACCGTGATTAATTCCAGTCTGAGCTTTCTGTTGCCAGCCCAGAGCACAGGCAATGGAAACCTCACCTCTGTTATTTGGCAGGATGCAGCAGACATGAATAACTGTGGAATTTGGGGGGAAGAGAGGAGATCTGTGTTTCTGGAGCCCAAGAGTGGCTGGAAGGCAGCCCTTGCAGGATGCTGGGGGGGTCAGGCTGGAGCTCCTCGGGGTGCAGAGCTCTGTGTTCATGTTTGGGGGTGTTTCCCAGGGCTCTTGGAGGGACCAAAGCACCAATTTCCTCGGAGACAGCCAGGCAGGGTGGTGTGCCAGAGCCTGGCTCTGTTCCCCCTCTCCAGTGCCAGAAGCACGGTGAGGTAGTGGAAATTTGGGGTATGGTGGGGAAGGTGGGGCTGGTCTCTGGCTGGGAAAGGAGCAGAGTGAAGCCTTGGGGCTCACCTGGGTCAGGGGCTGAGCCAAAAGATTTGGGCCAGAAATGGTGGGTTTGGGTCTCAGTCGTGTTTGGGAGGAGCCACAGGGGGTTTGTACAGAATCAGCTGGGGATGGGCATGGGGATGGGGATGGGGTACAGGAGAGTCCTGCTGACAGAAATGGGCTTTTATGGCATCCTAATGTCCAATATAAAGATGCAGCTCCTCCTGAGCTGATGGAAATCTCTGCTGGCACAGGCTCTCCAGCTGTGCAGTTGTTGGTGGTGACACAGGGGACCTGGCTGGGGACACCAGCAGGGGAGGAGAGAGTGGGGCCTCCCTTCTGCCAACAGCTGGGATTGCTTCGGGGGGAACAATTCCACTGGCAGAGGCCTTTGAAGCACTGACTGGGCAAGGACTGGGGGAGAAAGCACAGGTCACAGAGCTGCAGCTCCCTCCAAAGCTCTGGAGGGTGTGAAGGCCACAGTTCCAAGGCTGGAAGTGGCCAGGAGACAGTGGTGAGTCATTGCACTGAAACACAGAGAGCAAGAAACCCAGACACAGAGTCATCTGGCTGGGTGTGCCTGGAGTCCAGACCATCCTCTGCAGTCCAGACCATCCTCTGCAGTCCAAACCATCCTCTGGAGTCCAAACCATCCCCTGGAGTCCAGACCATCCTCTGGAGTCCAAACCATCCACTGGAGTCCAACCCCTTGGGGCTGGTGGGGCCAGGCTGGCCAGCCCAGGAGCCTTCCCTGCTATGGATCCCGCTGGAACAGCTGGAGTTACACAAGGAGGAGCAGCCCTGCTGGAGTGCAGAGGGCCTGTTGGTGCAGGGCCATGCAGAGAGGGAAGGAAAATATATTGCTTCCCATTTCAGTAAAAATATCACGGCTTAGGAACTCGTTTTCCAGCTGGGAGTGGTTGGTAAGAGACTGGCTGAGGAGCAGTGTAAGTGCAGGTTTGAGGGAAGGGATGTTGTAGAGTCAGAGAATCCTGGAATATCCTGAGCTGGAAGGGATCTACAAGGGTCATGAGTCCAACCCTGGCCCTGCACAGACACCCCAACAATCCCCCCCTGTCCCATTGTCCAAACCCTCCTGGAGCTCTGGCAGCCTTGGGGCTGTGCCCACCACCCTGGGGAGCCTGGGCAGTGCCCACCACCCTCTGGGGGAAGGACCTTTCCCTGAGATCCCACCTGAGCCTGCCCTGACACAGCTCCAGCCCTTCCCTGGGTGCTGTCCCTGTCACACAGACACCAGAGATCAGTGCCTGCCCCTCAGGAGGAGCTGCAGCCCCCTGAGGTCCTGCCCTCAGTCTCCTCTTCTCCAGCTGAGCAACCCAAATGCCCTCAATTGCTCCTCATCAGGCCCCTCCAGACCCTTCCCCATCCTCGTGGCCTCCTTTGGCTGCTCTCTGACACATCTGCAGCTCCTCAGGCTGTACAGGGTGGCAGTTTGCTCCCCAGTTCCCTCCAGCAGAGGTGAACTGGGGCACTGGGGGCACTCTGGGGTGGCCCATGGCCCTGTCCTTAGCATGGCATTCACCTTGAACACAGGCAGGTGGCAAAACTGCTTTGAATCTCCTCTTGAGAAGCCAGGAGATGCAGATCCCCCCCTGGGATCTGAGCCTGGTGGCATCACAGGAGGTGCAGGAGCACTTCCTAAATAACCCATGCAGGATTTTGGGGTGGGCAGGGGTGTGTGAGCTGTGAGATCAGCCTGACTTCATCTGCAGGTGAGCTCATGGAGCCTGTGCCTGGCTCCTGCCCTGCCCCAGGCTGCCCTGCCTGCTGAACCCCTGCCATGCCCGGGGTGTGCAGAGGTTTCCAGCAGGTTTCCTGTCTGGGTGCCAGCCTGGCTGCCTGAGCTGATTAACTATAAGGAGATCAGGCCTTGGCAAGGGGTGTATTGCAGGGAAACAGGGAAGCTGTTCTTGCATCCTCAGAGGTGAGGAATGAGGGAAGAACCCCCAGGAAAAATACCAAGAAGTGCATGAAATGATGAGTGGGGCTGATAAGGAGCCTGGTGAGAGACTGAGAGGAGAATCAAGGGCAGATACCATCAGAGCCTGGAAATACTGTCAGCATGACAGCACAGATGAGCAAAAGGAAGAGTGTGTGCTATCTGATGGAAAACAAGCTTTAGGAAGAGCAGGGATCACAGCAGCAGGCGTGGAGGGGATCCCCTGGAGCATGGAGGGGATCCCCTGGAGCGTGGAGGGGATCCCTGGGAGCATGGAGGGGATCCCTGGGGGCGTGGAGGGGATCCCCTGGAGCATGGAGGGGATCCCTGGAGCATGGAGGGGATCCCTGGAGCATAGAGGGGATCCCTGGGAGCATGGAGGGGATCCCTGGGAGCGTGGAGGGGATCCCTGGGAGTGTGGAGGGGATCCCTGGAGCATGGAGGGGATCCCTGGAGCATAGAGGGGATCCCTGGGAGCGTGGAGGGGATCCCTGGGAGCATGGAGGGGATCCCCTGGAGTGTGGAGGGGATCCCTGGGAGCAGGTGACACTCCAGCTGGGATGGAGAGAGGACAGGGGAGAAGACACAACTTGCAAATGGCAGGTGGGCTGGGGACCCTCGCTGTCCCCACCCCCTGAGTGGACTGGGAGGTACAAGTGCCCTGCAGGGCTCCCTCAGGGTCCACAGCATTCCCACAGAGGAGGAGTTTCCTGTCCCACTGAGTTTGTGGGGGGTGTTTGGAGCAGGGATCGTGTTCCTGTGCTTGGTGGCAGGTGGTGGCTTCATCCCACCAGTGCTCTGGGGGTGCCCAGAGGGGGTGCTGAGCCCCCTCTGGGGCTGGAGAAGGCAGGTGCCACATCTCCTGGATCACTCCAAGCCCTCCTGCTTTCCAGCCCAGGGAGAGGGGAATCTGAAGCAGCATCTGGGAGGGAGCTGGGCCAGGAGCTGCTGCACTGCTGGGCTGGGAGCAGGGCTGGGAAAGGCCTGGGAAATGGAGGGAAGGGCAGTCCTGGGTCAGCCCCAGCCACTGGGATAGGGACAGGGAAAGCCTTGGATGCTGGGAAGCTTTGGCATGGATGGCCAGCCCTGCCAGCTGCCCTCTCAGCAATCCCTCGTGCCAAGACTCTCCTGCCTGCTGTGGTGCCCACCAGTGTGGTCAGCACTGCACACACCATCCCCTGGCACAGGCATGGCCCTTGGCACCCGCAGTCCTGCCAGGGATTTGCTTCAATCCTGTTATCCCAGGTGCCACTGAGGTCAGGAACCTGGGGTGGCTGATCTCGGAGCTGTTGGTGGCCCCTCAGACTGTCCACATCCCTCCTCTTCCCTTTCCTGGGATGGAATTTGTGCCAGGGAACAGGTGTGGGCTGTGGCAGGGTATGGATATGGGATGGTACTGAGGATCCTGCTNTACTGAGGATCTTGCTGGTAACAAAGCTGTAGGGCTGCCCATGGCACAGCTTGGGAAGGGCTGTGATCCCACAGGGAGGGGTTTGGTGCCAAAACATGGATTTCCTGATTCCTGCTGCCCCACAGGCTTGGGGTGTGTGGGGCCACAGGGACCAGCTGGGTCTTCTCACACCCAGGAGCAGTCCTGGATGGACT
>WBMV01006576.1:0-37716 GCA_013396655.1 Campylorhamphus procurvoides | reverse complement strand
GGCAGCTCTGCAGGGGGGTCTGCTCAGATCACAGCAGAGACTGTAGATTACACAAAATCCAAATGTCTACCAAAGAAAGAAATAGTTTGACCCACAGAGTTTCTTCTGCCTTCACAAACCTCCTAGAGATGGGTCAGCCTCAAGGTAGAACTACAGGTAGCTCCCCATGATTGAGCAGAGGTCATGGATCATGCAACACAAAGCACGATGTAATGATATGACTTAGCTTAAACTGCTTAACTGAGTAACCAGCACAGGAAAGCTCCAAATCAGGTGAATTTTATGAGCTTTTTATGGACTGTGTGGAAAGAAAAATATCCAATGGGGCTGCTGTGTAGTCTTGGAACTCCAAACTGGTCAAGTAGCTTGGGTGGTGCTGCTTCAGGTGACTGGCAGGACATGGGACAGCAGTGACTTTCGACACTAAGGTCAAAGCAATGAGGAGTCTCCCCAGTTCCCCGTGGCAAGATTCCAGACAGCAAACATAAAGGAGAGAAATAATGCTGTCTTTCTATGTGACACTGTTGTGGGAGGGCCCTCTGGTTTTTGTGCCAGGACATACCCTACGTAGTGCTGTCACTGAGACATTGCAGCCCTGGAAACAGAGTGTCTTAGAACTGCAATTCTGATTGAAGTCCTCAGACTTACACAATAACTTGGATCCCATAGGATCCCTACAGTCTTTACAAGCAGAGCAAGACCATGCTTGGGAAGAAGTGTGAAAAGCCAGTTGCAACTCCTTTTTTACAGATGTTGCCTTTTGCATTTTTTTATTGGTTTATAATTGTTCATTAAATGTATTGGGGTTTGATTTTCTTTGTCATGTATTTGCCAGCAAACTCACTATCTAAAAGTGTGTCTAAGTGTTTGATGCTATCTCTGGACAATGGTTGGACAATGACATTTCTAAAAGCCAAAAAAGGCATAAATTTCAAAAGAGCAATATCAATATCCACCTGACATATATTTTCATAACTGCAAGTCAGTTTCTTTTCTTCTCTCTAAGAAAAGGCAATTGCTCCTACAATGGTTAATCAAAATACAATCTTTAAAACATCTTGCAGTATTTGCCCAGCTGTTAGTGCAAACACTACCTTCACCTGAGAGTTACCTGTCACTGATCTTTATTGTTTCTAAAATGAATACTCAGAAAACTTCAGGAATATAATACTCATAATACTGAGAATGTGGAGGCATTTGTAATTATTTTGAAAACTAAGGTGGCTCCCAATCTGCCTGATATATCTGCAGTATTTCCTAGGTTTGCATCATGGAAATCTTTGAAGTGAAGCAAAAATTCCTCCAAATGTTTATATGCAGCAGTATATATGTATTTATAATGTAAATGTGTGTTATTGTGCACTAAATGTGTGACAAAACCTCCTGGCCCACAAATAAAAATGCTGGTCAGGCTTAGATTGTCTCCATTTACACTTTCCACTGTTACACTCTCATTGCTGCTTTTATCTCACGCTTTCTGTTCCACATCCCTGTCCATAGTTGGACAGGGTTTAGGCATCGCTAACTGGATTTCAAATTGATTCACACTATCACTTTCAGTAGAATTAAACTGGGAATGTCTTTGACCCATTATTTTTAAATAGTATTTTTGTAGGAGTTGTGCCACCGGGGGAATATGTCTGTGTCCAGTTAGGAATTCCACCTGGGTTGGGCAAGATTGTTTCAGATGTCACTACTACTGTGATTTAACTCTATCATTGACCAGCATGAAATCAGCAGGTCTCAAACTCCTGGGTCTGGAATGGTGTGCCATGAACACCAAGCTCTCTTGGTGTGACAGGACATAATGCCACGAGTTATTCAAGCAGTTGCTGCCCATCCTTGCCCACTCCTCCACAGAAGGAACTGGAGATGACAAACTATTGCAGCGTGTGGAGAAAAATGACACTGCAATAGACATTAAAAATGTCACACGTTCTTCAGCTGCAAGTACTGACCTGTTAGGAAATGCTGCAGAGTGAACACAAAAGAGAACTTTGGCTTTTATCTTGAAGATACTGAGCAAAATCCACAGGTTGTTGAGTTACAAAAATATGCAGGAGAGCAGAAACGCTCTTAAAGTTTTGCTCTATCCCCCTACATCCTATTCTTAACACTCTTCAGTGATTCTAGGAATGGAATGGTATGTGGATATGATTTTCCATTTGCCCCATCCCTGGAAGTGTTCAAGGCCAGGCTGGATGGAGTTCTGACCAACCTGGTTTAGTGGAAGGTGTTCCTGCCCATGGCAGGGCATTGGAACTACTGGATCTTTCAGGTCCTTTCCAACCCCTGCCATTCTCTGATTCTGTGACTTAATAAATCCTTATCTGCATTATAGCATTTGGCATGAAATCCCTAAACACTAGGAAAAGTCAGTTGGTCTGGTTCCCTCCTCTTTGAGGGAATTCCCGAGGAACCAATCCAGCAGAACCATATTGCAGGAATTTTTCAGCAAAAAACCCACCACAACTTGCTCCACAGTCCCACAGAAGGTGGGCTACAGCTTCTACCCAGAGCTTTGTGCCAGATCCTGTCACACTTCACATACACACAACAGGGAAAGGAGGCCATGGCAGAATCTTTATCCTACACATACTCGTCCTTGGATTCTGCCTCAGTGCCAGTGGCAGGAGAGCTGGTAAAGTTTGCCAAGTTCCTTGGTAACTCCCAGATACCAAATCAAGGGAGATTGCTGATGATTGACTTGCAAAATCCTAATCTGGTCTCTGACAGTAACACCCGGTGTGGCTTTTGGCAAGTCTCAACACCTTTCTGTTTCTGCCTTCCACGGCTAAAATGTTTGTTTGTCTGTTACACCAGGATTTTAGGAAGACACATCACAGAAAATGGTATTTTTCCTTCAGGTGCAAGTGAGTTGGAATAAATCAAGCTATCAAAAGTGAGAGCATTTGAATACAAATGATTATTTGCTGCCTCATTGCAAAAACTACTCACCCTAATTTCCATTGGGATAATCTGAGCTAGGTATGGTCCCGATCCTCCTGTCTAAATTCATGTTATAATGTTATAGTTACCTTTATGGACTAATGAGCCCTCCTGAATGAATCATTTCTAGGAGGATTACCAAATGCAGCTACACTGAAGAAAATCTTAGACACCTGCCATCCCTAGGCATTTTTAGAAAACTTGGAAGATGAATCATAGAATCATTAAGGTTGGAAGAGACCTCCAAGATCAGTGAGCCCAAGTTTTGACTGGACACCATCATGTCAACCAGCCCAGAGCACTGAGTGCCATGTCCAGTCATTCCTTGAACACCTCCAGGGATGGGGACTCCACCACCTCCCTGGGCAGACCCTTCCAAAGTCTAATCAGTGAAGAAATTCTTCCTCATGTCCAACTTGTACCTCCCTTGGCACAACTTGGGGACATTTAATCTTTTCCTGTCCCTTGTTACCTGGAAGAAGAGCCTGACCCTCACCTGGCTCCATTCTCCTCTCAATGAGTTGTAGATAGTAGTAAGATCTCCCCTGAGAAGGGACTTGATGTCTAGGATCATTTTACATTTTATAATTTATCAAAAGCTGCATAAAAATCAATGCAATGAAAGGAAGAGGCAAAAATTATCAACAGAAGCACAATACAGGAAGTTCTCGCTGAGCACAGGTTAATCATTTAAAAGTAATAGCTCCACTCAGAAAAAAAAATATAATAATTGGGGGTGTCATCAGGGCTGTAAAACCTGTCTCACACGGGTCATTGGCTTTTAGTTCAGTGTGAGTGGAAGAACATCCATCACCAAGCACTACTCACAGAGCACTCTGCTACCTTACAACCAGCACAGGCCAAAGCCCCAAGGTAGGAAGATCAAAGGTGCCCCCCAGATCCTTAATTCCTGTAGTAACAGAATTTGTGAGATGAAACTGCCCAGGTGTAGCAAGAGAATAGGGGACATATAAAGTGTTAAACTGGAACTCTGAGCATCCTGGTCTCGTGGCAGGAGTCCCTGCCTGTGGCAGGAGGATGGAAACGAAATGATCCCTAATGTCTCTTCCAAACCAGGCCATTCCACAATTCCATGAATACACAGGCTCATAATATAAGATTTATATGGCCAGACGCTGAGATCTTTTTGTCTCTATGCTGTCATTGCAGCTTCAGGAGCAACTACATAATCTGAAGAATATTCAGAACAAAACTGACACCAGGCTTGGAGGACTCCTTTAAGGATAGTGGAGAGTTGGAAGTGTGATATTAATGTGACAAGGGCATCTCACAAAGAAAGGGAATTACTCCTTGTTTCCAAGAATAGCCTAAGGACATATTTCTCCTCTAAGATGGAAAAAGCAAAGCTAGGCATTAGTAAAATGGCTAATATAAAAGGAGTAAGGGAGTCAAGGAATTGATTCCCTCAATTCCTTTACTCTGCAACAATTCAAACCCAGATATATGAAGATATTAACATGATTAAATGACAAGAAATTGTGTAGTCGTCCAATGTGGCAGGGTTCAGACTGTTTTACTGAAAAGGGATTTGGGGATTTTGGACTACCCCTGACTGCTTTTTTAGCTGTGATGCCCTAATGTATGGTCCTTTGGACAGACACGGATCAATTTTATGTCCACATTTCTGTAGGAACAATTAGGAACCCTCAGAGCTAACAGATGACAGAAAAGATGTGCCTGGCTATCCATTTTCTGCAGCTTTTCGTGAGTGGTAATTAAATTGCGTAGCACAGAATTAAAATTCATAGAATCACAGAAACTGGAGAGGGAAAAGAGCTGCTAAGGTCATTTTTGTCCATGCCCTTCCTTCTGCCAAGTGCTTTGTCCAGCACTTTCTATCCAATTTGAAATGCTCTCTACTTACCTAGTGCTTTTAAGAGACCTGCCTTTGATTTATGCACGGTGGAAAATTATACCTTTTCTCTAGAGATGGACAATTTGCCTCATTCGGAGCATTGTGTAATCAATTTCATTTACCAATTACAGCCCTTCGTTAACACGCAGCCACCGGGGCACTGGGGAAAGCAGGAAGTTAATGAGATTGAGGATGGGATCAGGAGGGTCTCCTGAATGCCTTGTTTTGCCCTGACAGCCCCATAAATCTTCAGTCAGCTGGGTGATTCTGAAGGAGGAAGCAGCTCCAGAGGTTTCATCTGAGCTGTGGATTAGATGGGTTTGCTGCTTTCCAGGGACAGGTGGGGTTTGGCTGGGCAGAGAGGAATGGGCTGGTGACCCAAACTCACTGGGAGCTGCTGGGTCTTGCCTGGGAAGTGCAGGGCACCTCACCCCACTGGGGACTGGGGTGGTTTCCAGCATGGAGTAAATGCTATATGGAAAAGAAACTTCCCTTTCAGGTGTCAGGGATGGGAATGTCACATCTCCCTGGAAATTACCCTGTTTGTAGCCCAAGCCTGCAAATCCTAAAGTGACTTTGCATGGGCAGAAGCTCCTCCCATAGCCCTGAGGTTTGAGTCTTAAGCAGTGTCTGAGGCCCCCATCACCCCATCCAGGGTGTCTCAAAAAGCTTCTCCCCAGGGACTGGAGAGTGTCTTGTCCAAAAGACTAAATGTTTATCAAGCCTTTTTTTCTCTTTTTTTTTCAAAGAGATATAAATCTTCTGCTCAAGACACAAGCCATAAATATAAACCCAGGCTTTCCCCAGGGATAAATTGCAATAGTCTACAGCTGAATGTCTTTTGAAATAACTGGCACTGCCTGCAGTCAGAAATAGAACCCAGGACTGGGAGGTCTACAAATGTGATCTGATACAGACTTCCTAGGCCTGAACAAGCCCCCCTCGTACGGCTTGTCTTGAATTTTCACTCACCAGTTGCTTGTCAAGGGTCCTGCTTTTCAAGCAGTTTTCCCAAGTCTAATCCTTATATAGCCTAAAATGATGTCTCTGGTGACACACATCAGTGACAACGCTGTGCAGCATCAGGGTCTCATCTCCACCTCCTGCTAAGTGCCCTGCAGAAACCCCTGGGCTGTCTCAATCCAGAGCTGGAGCAAGCTGGCTGCATTGCCAGGGCAGATGATTTTGGAAAAGGAGCATCCAGGCAGTAGCCTTTCTATTGGCTCCAAATGGCACAAAGATGGATCCATTCTGCTTCTGCTTCTTTCTCAGAATACATATTCTTACTAATGTGTGAACCTTTATTGCTAAAAAAAAAAGGGGGGGGATACAGTTGAATAAATAAACATTTTTCACATTTCTGGGATGGCCTAACTATAAATGTGGTTGCAATGTATAGAGAAGCCAAGCATAATGACTCTAAAGCTGATGATGCAACAGAACGAATCTTAGAAACCTAATCTTTTTANTTCTAGTTTAATTTTATTTCCTTTTGTTTGTCTTCTTTCAGGACTATTTCAAAATGTGAGAGAATAAAAACTGAACTGTTAACTATTTAAACCATTCATGTAAATTCCTAAAGGAAGCTTCAGTGAAAACAGACAAAATTACTGACCAAAATGAGCTTATGGAAGAGTTTTCCTTTTCCTGATCAGGTCTCAGAATGCACACAGGACTCTTCTGGGCCAGAAATAAATTGATTTACTATAGAAACACCTGAAGCACCACCAGAACCACACACATTATTTTGAATTGCAGCAGGTCCTCAAACAAGTTTGATTTCTGCCATCCTTCTGGATCTTCATACAAAGCCCCGAGTCACTCCTGGGTGTTGGGGCTGCTTTGGCTCTACAGAAGCTGCAAGTAAAGGATGTTGTGGAAGAGTCTGAGTGCCTTGAGATCCACGGCAAGTGGGAATATCTTGCATTGCATATAATTCTCTCCTCAGTGGGTCTGATCCAAGTCTGAGTCATTCCCAGATTTCCTCATAAATAGTGCAAAACCAGTGCAATTTTTAAGGCAGTATAAGAGCCTTTCATGTCTGGCTCATAGCTTTTAAATGGCTTTTAACTTTACCCAACCCGAAAATAATGTCCTATGGGTGATGGTAAGAATTCTTGTCTGTAATTACTATGCAAACTGTGTTACCTGCCATTGCAGAAGCTGTGAGGGCCATTAAGATACTCTGCTGAGAAGCTGCAGGTAAGGGTTAAATGCTGTGGGGCAAGACCAGCTGCTTGGTCTTTATTTTGGTGTCTAAGAATGTCACTGTGACTGTCTGCTTCTGATGTAAGGAAGGAGAAGAACAGTTTGGGAAAACTCCACTTCTGTGTTGTTCTTGGATTTTCCATCAGTTTTAAATAAATTTCTCTGTGGTATCCTATTCCAGTTTGCAAGGGAATTATTTGGCATGCAGAAATGTTTAGTTTAGTGCTTAAAGTCTCGCCGGGCTCAGCTTAAGGGCTGACTTGGATATTTTAGAAGGTTTTGATGGGTACTTTTTTTTATCCTTTCAAATAAATGATTCCATGCTTATTCCACAGCTCAGAGAATGTTGTCCAAATTTCAAAATCAGGTAGATGAGGTCAGGTGCCTCAATCCCTCAGAAGACCCTCGTGCAGACAGGGACAAGCCAGGCTGTGAGTTCAAGTGCAGCTCTGGGAGAGGAGGGTGGTGGAAGTGGCACCACCCCAGTGTTTGCTGCGAGGACAGTGACTCAGAGATGCTTTACTGAGTCACAGTTTCTGCCTCCCCATCCTCTGCCCAGGGAAGGTACTGATGTTCTGCCGGTGCCTTGGAGACGTAAATGATGATATTCCCTCCGTGCTGCAATAGCCAAAGAAACAAAAGACTCCCCCATCACCCCTGTCCATGTGGACTTGCTCCAGGCAGTCTGATCAGGGGGCGAAAAGGAGCGGCATGACTAACACCAAACTGAGCACTGGAATCAGGTCAGGTTCCTCCAGGGCATGATTCAAAGCAGGAGGCTCCTCTGGAGGAGATGACTTTGTGTGGGAGTGGGGATGTCTCACAGTGGACGGGGTGTCCATTAAAATGGACAGTCATGGCACATTCTGGCAGGTGCTGGTTGGATCTTGTATGAGAGTATTGATTGATATCTCAGGATCAGCAGAGGCAAGCAGCAACTCCTACATATTCAGACAAGATCTAATTGCCTGGAAGAACACCCTGATTAGAGTCAGCAAATCAATATACAGCAATGCAGCTTAAATGGAAGATAAAGCACTGCCTACTGAAAGATCTGGTCTCTGGTAGTACATTGGGAAATTCCCCCTCTTAATGAGGTTTGGGAAATAATGCCAGCCATTTTATCAGTGTTGAAAATGCCTTGGAAGGCATGGAGTCCTTCCTTCTGGTCCCTCCCTAGCTCTCACTCTTCTTCCCACTTCTACGACCTTGTATTTCAGTCTTGAATCATCTCCTTCTTGAATGAAAATTTGTGCCTGTGCTCTTGATTGCTCTATCTGCAAAGACAAATTGCCTTGGCTTTTAATTGCAATGCAAAGTATGCTTTGTTCTGCCTTAGTTTTGGGTTGTTTGTGTTTTTTCCAAGCAAAACAATTTTTTTCTTTCAGTTTCTTTCCTTGAGCTATAAAAAATGTCTTTGATGGTCATGTGTTGCATCATTTTTCCTGGTTTTTTACACCTGGGCTTCTGGCTACAGGTGAGTCTGGTGACTCTGGTGAGTCTTCCTCCACTCTCCAGAGTACTTTTTTGAGTTGTAGAATTGTGGGATGAGATCCTGCCTGTTCACCAGCCTGGTGTATCATAGCTTTGTCTGGTAATCAACATAGTGAACAGTTCAAATAGTTATTGTTCAGCATTACTTAAAATAGCAAAAGTCCATTTATAGGTGCCCCAAAATCAATGGAAGACAAATTTCTTCTGTTGCCTGGCAGAGTAGTAATCATGCCCATTTCATTTTCTGAGATATTAATTTTTGGTTCCTTGGCCAATAGCAGACTAAATTCCTTTCAGCAACTGAGTACAAAAACACAGTGTTTTCCCCATCCCAAAGTTTTCCTGACACACAACAATAGCAACTCTTCTGACAGTGGTTAATGACAACCTCACTGCATGAATAAATTACAGAATCCTAAGTTTCCCTTGGCTTGCATAATTCCAACTCCTCCACATCTGGAGAGCCTATAAATGGCCTGGTCTTACACAGGAAATATGAAAGGAAGATCAGAATTATAAAGTGAGATTGATTATGAGTATACACACATTTATATAAATTCTGAGATTATATGTTTATTGCAAGTCACCCCAAATAGTCTCCGAGGAATTTTGTAGAGACTGGCAGACATTGTGAAAACATGGTTAAAAAAAAAAAAAAGAACCAAGCCCCAAAATGAACCAGATCTGAATTACTAGTCATAGCTAGAGTGAAGAAAAATACATAAGAGAAAAACACATCCAACATGCTTTCTGCAGATGATTCCTTCAGACTCATGGTCCATTTTCACACTTATTTACAACCACAAAACAGTGATGTTTCACACTCTGTAATTAAGAAGAGACTATCTTTTCCAAGCTTTCTAATGTATTATATTGATAGAACTCATTGTTCTGATTTCTGTATTCACCAGTTGCTAAATACTTTTAAAAGTTACTTTCCTGTGTCTTATATGAGCCCTCATTTTTAAAAGAAAGGTTGGCCTCAAATCAGATTTCTTTAACGTGAGCCAAGGACTTACAACTCAGCTTGATCATCCAGTGAAAAAGGTGACTCATCTTCTAAACCAGAAAAAGAAATAGCACTTGTTCTGATCTGGTCTGGATAGTCCTCATCCATTTATCCCACTAATTTTTTTTTTGTCACTTCCTATCTCAAAGTACCTGAGGTAATCTGAATGTATACCAAAAAAAGTTTTGAAAAGCGACAGAACAGAGAGTGGGAATAGTGAAAATCCCTGTAGGGAAGTAGAGCTGTAGCATTAAATAATAAAATACATTTTGCTAGTTCTCCTGCTTACTGTTTCAGTTCAGGATCTCTGTGCTTTAGATCTTCCTCCTAGATGTGGAAAACCCAAGTGGAAATTCATTGTTTCCCCTACAGCATTTAACCCATTTAACTTCCCAGCAGTGTATCTTAGGCTTTTCAAGGACAAGGAGAAGATCCTTCACAAAGCTGTGCCAGTTTATAGCCAAGAACTCAAGATTCACTCAGCTCAGGGAGAAATATAGACATGCAGAGCATGACTTTTTACTTTGTTTGTTTACTGATTTGATTTTATATTGGATAAGGAGAAATCCTGTCAACTAGCATAGGAACTGAGAGTTCTCCTTTCCCAAGAAAATCATAGCAGGGCGGTGGGACCAGACCTTGTGATTTTATGACTTACAGCTTATTCCTTTCTAGGGATTTTCCTTATACTCCAGTTTAGATGGTTTCCCACCGAGTGAATTTGCTTTGGAATTCAGGAAGGAAGGAAAGAATTCAGGAAGGAAGGATGGAAAGAATTCAAGAAGGAAGGAAGGAAGTTTCTCCATGGAATATACTTTGGCTTAGAGTTCTAAAAATTCGACTCTGTCACTGTTGCCCTTTCCATAATGAATTAGATTGATTTTCCTCACTATAACCATTAAAATATCCTTTCTGCTCTTAAAATATCCCTGTGTTATAGCAGTCCTGCTGTTGCCTAAAATGGAGGGAAAAAACCTTTCTAAACAATATTAGTACAGATAAAGTAGAGAGCAGTTCTTTCATGAAAGCTTTCAGGTGCATGGAGTACAAAGGCTCACGCCAGCAGAGAATTCTCACAGTTTTAGAGCTTTAAGTCATTTCCATATCCAGTGGGTACATCCAACCCAAAAACCATTTGCCTCTGGTGCCACCCTCAGAACTGCCCCGTTGGAGCCTTTCCAAGGGTTCTGGGCCCTCTACCTTGTGTTGACTACAATATGTCTTATTATTCCCATCCAGGGGCATGTCCCAGACTAGATGGGATGATTTTCTACAGGGAAAGAAAGTAGTCACTGACATTTAAAATGAAGAAGGGAGGGTATCAGAGCATGGCCCAGGCTCTGCTCGGGGGTGCCCAGCACTGGCACAAGAGGGATGGGCAGGAACTGATGCCCCACAAGTCCCACCTGGACAGGAGCAAGAACTTCTTTGCTGTGCAGTGACCCAGCACTGAACAGATTGCCCAGAGAGGGTGTGGAGTCTCCCTCACTGGGGATATTCCAGAGCCAGGTGGACACAACCCTGTGCCATGTGCTCTGGGATGGCCCTGCTGGAGCAGGAGGTGGGACCAGATGTCCCACTGTGGTCCCTTCCAGCCTGACCCATTCTGGGATTCTGTGAATATCTAACAAGCAGAAGGAGGCATTCACACTGGGGTGCTCTATTAGGCAGATTTCTGTACTTACAGATTATTCTTTTTTTATTAAATACATCAGCAGTTACTTCCCTTCCAGAAAAGTGACCTCATTTCTCCTGTACCACCATGAAGGGCCCAGTATAATGACTTGGATGAATGATGGATAGGGGTGAATTCAGAAGTCACTTGAACCTGAAGATGACAAGAATTGAAAGCAGAAATTAACATATAATAACAAAATAGTCTTTTGGCCTCTTAGGAAACAGAAAATATAGCACACTTGTGTGATTTAGAAAAGGTGGATGAACAAGGAGAGAGTCTCCTTCAGTGCTGAGGGTTTAGAGAAAGATTGGGATTTAAAAATTAGTACAGTTGATAGGTGACTGCACTGAAAACTCAACTGCTAAGTTGAGTGTTTCCAGAGCTAAACCTGGGAATTTCAGAGCTCATTGAAGATGTGTTTAACAAACATTGCTTGGAAGCTCTGTGTAGGGTCTCTAAGCCAGAGCAGCTGTACATTTGTGATGGGTTTCAGAAGAGGGGGGCAAGGGGAGGAGAGAGGTGGAGGAGTTAGGACAGGTACTGCAGCTGCTCCTCATTTACCTCACCAAACAGTAAATGGGAAACCAACAAATGAGCACATTCCAGCAGAAATTCAAAGTGGAAGTGATAATAGGAAGGCTGGACTGACAGGTTCTGGCAAGCTGGGAGGGCAGTGCTGGAAAAGCACTGGCGGCTACAAAGCTCAAAGCTCAGGGACTTGATTCTTTCCTGCTTCCCTCCCCCCCTTCCATTTCCTCTCTGCAAGAGCAGGTTATTCCATCTGAAATATGAGGAATTGTTTGCAAACAGTGGCATATGATGAGATTCATTCAGGCACAAGGGACATAACTGGACAGAAATGTGTTGGGGTATTACAGGAAAGTTCCTACAAGTGCAGTCAGTGAACTTGAATCTCATTTAAAGCATATTCACTTTTTGTTGCTCTATTTTTCACTGAGAAATGATCTATGCTTGCAAATATTTTCAGCTTGGAAAAAAGAAGTCTTTGGGGCAACCCATTTGTGGCCTTCTAGTGAACCAACAAGAAAGATGGAGAGAGACTATTTCCAAGAGCTGGAGTGACAGGAACAAGGGGAATGGTTTCACACTGACAGAGAGCAGGGTTAGATTGGATATTGGGAAGAAATTCCTCCCTGGGAGGGTGGGCAGGCCCTGGCACAGGTTGGGCAGAGAAGCTGTGGCTGCCCCTGGATCCCTGGGAGTGTCCAAGGCCAGGCTGGAGGGGGCTCTGAGTGACCTGGGACAGTGGAAGGTGCCCCTGCCCATGACAGGGGGTTGGAACTGGGTGATGTTTAAGGTCCCTTCCAACCTAATCATTCTGTGATTCACTGGATATAACTCTTTGCAGATCCCTAAGGCTGATCTTTAACCTCCATGGGCACTGGGCACAAAGAGCTCAGTGGGTCAGTCGTGTTGTCCTGCAGGACCTGGGAGCTGTCACCAAGGAAGAGGCAGTCCCAAGCCAGTGGAACACCTCTCACTGTATTTGGAGGAGGACTCACTGTTAATTCAGTAAGTTCTCCTCCTCCAGGCAGAGCACATGATTGTACATCAGGATCACTTTACTTCATTGCACCTCACCATGCTGGAGGTACAAGTTGCTCTTTTCAGCTTGTTCAGGTCTCGATGTAAGTGCTGCAGTACCTGAGAGCTCTCCCCAGCATTTTTGGAGCTCAGCCTGTGGGATTGAAAGGAATGTTTCACGGGCCTGATGAATTGGGAAATGCACTTTGGGTTTGTAATAAAACGAGACTGTTTCCTGTTCCTGCCTGTAAACATTCCATAGGAAATTGAGGCAGCTTTCACTGGTGACAAGGAAACTGCCACCAACCAGGAAAAGTTGCTTGAACTGTGAAGAATGGCAAACTTCTCCTTATGGCCAATGCGTGAAATGCACACTTTTATTCAGGGGTTGGAATTACACCCTTTCCTCAGAGAACAGCTGCATGTGCTGGTGGGAATGGCAAAGTTCTGGCCTGGATCCAGTTTGATAATACAGACAGAAAGATGCAAGGGGTTTTCTTAACTTTTTTTTTTTTTTTAGTCATTTGGCTTTCTTTGGATATGAATTCTTCCAACCCAAAATTTGGCCACTGGAATATCAGCCTTGCAAGGTGCTGAGTATTCTGGCTGTGATCCAAAAGTGCACTTAAGCACATGCTTAACTTTGAGGACATAATTAGTCTTGCCCATTTCACTGGGGGCTCTTGACATGCTTAAAGTTAAGCATGTGACTAAGTCCACTGCTGCAAGAATGCTTAGCCCTTTGTAGGATTAAGCCCAGCTCAGTGCTACACAAATGAGCTTTTGTGCAGTCTTGAATGACTAGGACAGGCAATGGAAGGAATAAACACCGTTCTTTAAAATAAACATTCTGCTGATCACAGCGATAGCGCACACGTTATTAACGCTGGAGCTGTCATCACATTTTATTAGCAACGTTTTAGCAGCACAAATGAGGTGATTCACTTCTCTGAACCGTGCCTCCATTATCTCTTTGTACCTGAAATGCCTGGTTGGTTGTGTTCCATGGTAACTCCACAGCTGCACAGCACATCAGTAGTTGGTGGTGTCACAACAATGGTCCATGTGCATCTTCAGACTCTAAATGTGCCATGAGTGTCAGTCCTAGGAGGAGGGAGCTGGAGGGGCTCAGCCTGGAGAAAAGGAGGATCAGGGGGGACCTTATTGCTCTCTACAACTCCCTGACAGGAGGGTGGAGCCAGGTGGGGGTCAGGCTCTTCTCCCAGGGAACAAGTGACAGAAAAAGATTAAATGGCCTCAAGCTGTGCCAAGGGAGGTTGACGTTGGTCATCAGGAGGAATTTCTTCACTGAAAGGATGGTCAGGCACTGGAAGGTGCTGCCCAGAGAGGTGGTGGAGTCTCCATCTCTGGAGGCATCCAAGGAATGACTGCACATGGCACTCCTTGCTCTGGTCTGGTTGCCATGATGGTGTCCAGTCAAAACTCAGACTCAGGGATCCTGGAGGCCTTTTCCAACCTTAATGATTCTGTGACCGTGTGAAGCGAGCTCTGAGCAAGCTGCTGGGTCTGTTTGGTGCAGCTCAGCACCACACAGAGCCACTAACTCACACTGAAGAATGAAGTGATCCTGGTACTGTGATAGTCATGTCCCAAGTTTGGACTTCATTCCTCTCCCAAACAGTGTTTCCACTTGTGCTGGTGTGCAGTCATGAGTGCACTGGGTCAGATCTCCTACACCATGTCTAGATCATCAAATCACAGAATGCCTTGGGTTGGAAGGGACCTTAAAGATCATCTCATTCCAATCCCCTGCCATGGGCAGGGACACCTTCCACCAGCCCAGGTCACTCAGAGCCCCATCCAACCTGGCCTTGGACACTCCCAGGGATCCAGGGGCAGCCACAGCTTCTCTGCCCAACCTGTGCCAGGGCCTGCCCACCCTCACAGGGAAGAATTCCTCCCTAATATCTAAACTAAACCTTTGCCAGTCTCTTTCCATTGATAGAGGCCAGTGCATGCTCAGGCAGAGTGTAGGAACTGGACAAGGACACAGTGATGTCATTTCAGACCATGTCACCCTGCAAACCTCCAGCACAGGGTCTTGCTAAGCTGGAATTCTGGCCAGCTGGAAGCAATGAGCTCCACATGGTTTCTATATGGACCTATATGACTCCCTGCAGTGAGGCCATACAATAAGTGACTGGTCCTGTGGCACTTCCCATGAGAAGCCTGAATGATGCAGCAAAGGAAATGTTACTGTTTGCAGGTATTTTTCTCCATAACATTCCCCTTTTTGGTAGCACAGGCTGAGTTGAAACACAGCAGCAGAGTGGTCAAGTATCAGAGAAAAAGACAGTAGAATGAACAGTTCCTGCATGTTGTTGGGCTGTAGTTGTTGGGATCTGTAAGCTGAGTCATTGAACCATTCATGTTCATAATGCAAAGGAAGCCTTCTTAAAACATAATTAAGAAAAAGAACTGAAGCTTCAATAAATCATCTCCACCTATTGACACTTTTTGCATTTTTCCCTCCCTAGTACTCTGAGCCTTAGCATTTTATCCTTCTAGGCTTTCATTTCAAGGCATGGGTGGTTTCTATTTCTTCAGGGTTCTTTTGTAAATTTTGGTTTGTTGTTGATTATACTTTTTTTATCGTATTCTTATAGTTTCACTTCTTTCATTTGAAGACTCCACAGTTACAGTTTTGAGAATTGCTAATTGCAAACACGGGGAAATTATTGAAAAATCAGCAGAGTTCAGACAAGAAATCAAAATTTCAGTGGGCTAAACAGCTGTCAATTCCAAGAGAAGACCTTCCAAGCAGCACTTTTTTAATTATTATTATTTATTTTAAAGCTTCAGAATAATATATAAAGTTTGTTCAGCACAATCTTCAGATTCAAAAGGACTCCAAGAGATCTTTGAGAATATATTGTTATTTCCATGAGGTCTGATGCAACCCCTACCCTGTCAGCAGGCAAAGTCTGCAGTTAATTTCTGCTCATGATTCACCAGAGTTCAGCAGCCTGGAGGGCACACACAAAGGCTCAGGGCATCTGTTTTGGCAGGTTAAAAGATTAACTCCTGAACACTAAAAATAAATTCTTTATATTTCCATCCTGTCTTGTTTCCAAGGACCTGATGTTTGGCAGGTTTTAATGAAGTGAACCTTGCAACACCTCTGGGAGGGCGATGCAAATATGATCCCCAATGACAGGTAAATGAAATTATAACCCAGATGGAGATGAAGGCCTGGATTCAGGAAGCATCCTATACAGATGTACATCCTCTCTTACACGTGTTGCTGGCAGCATTAGGGGACATTTTTTTTCTGAAATAATTAAATCTGATTTGGAAGTTATTGCCCCAAGACACAAAGCCGTTTTTGGCTTTAGGTGATGAGTAGACATCACTCACACACAGCTCTGGAATCAGCCCTTCCTCACTTACAACCCATCCGAGTCTTCTGGCAGAAACTGAAAGCAGGCTGTGAAAGAACATTGCTTTTTGGAATATTTAAAATTTCTTTCTAGACTGAAATGAAAGCAAACACGAAATTCAGAATTTCCTAGGTGCCATGATTGAGAAGAAAAAGGAATCTCAGACCCATAGGGCCATTTTCCTTCTGAAAACTCTTGGTGATTCATATTCTTAACAGTTAACATTGCTTTGTAATTCTAGAAATAATTTTACAATAGAAAATGAAACTTTTCTTTCCAGGAAGTGAAAAGGATTGGGCTTAATCTGAACAAAATAGAGCAAAGGAAAACCCTTGAAATAAACATTCTTGCTTGGTTGTTTTTTTTTCTTATGGGAAGAAAAATGTCTCAATTAACTTCAAAAAACTTTGTCTCTGGGAAGAAGACTCTGGCAAGAAGATATGTGCAACCCTTTTTTTGTTATATTTTGGCTGACTCCGAAGTTTTTGAACATCCATATTTTTATTTAATAAGTTTTATTAAGCTTGTTATACATCACTATCCAGTTGTTTAGACTATAATCAGTAGGGTAAGAAAACTTAAAGGGAAGTAAAGATGAGAGGGTAAACCTGAGAGCAAGATTGATTTCCCCTACATTTAGCTGTCCTCACTTCATTTAATCTCTCAGATGAGGGAGATGAATCACTCCCTCGAGGTGCTGATACATTGACCGGAGAGAGCCCTGCGTGAGCAGCTTGAGCCAGACATCCAATTTTCAGCTAGATAACATTCCCTAGGACTAACCCTGCCCCAGTTCCTGCCTCTCCTCTTCCAGCTGGAATTCACAGCTCTGAAGGACACTCAGCCCTGTGGAGTTTCAGTTCCCAGCCTGGTCGGATTTGGAGGAATTGAGTGATTTCCTTGTTTAATAGTAGCACAAAAATGCCAGTTTTCATGAATTATCGTGCTGTCTATTCATAACTTCAGCACTTGAATTTGGGTGGTTTGATTGTGAATTCAATTTGGACACAAGAACAGCAGAAGCCCAGAACATAAATCCATATAGCTCAGTATCCTGGCCCATGGGAAAGTAAGTAGCACATTCCATGGAAAACAAGTGAGAATCAAACAAATACACCCTCCCAGTCTCCCAAAATCAGCTTAAGCACTACCTGAGACAAAGGTGGTCACCTGGAGTTGGTTGCCTAAATGATTTTGATCTTGAAAATAAAGAGTGGCAGGAATACAGAATTTATTGAAGCATGCACCTACAATTCCATGAGAAGAAGAGCATAAGGCATGGCTGGAGTTCCTGTAGACCTGTCTTGGCTAAATGAGATGTCACTAACTTGCCATCTTTGCCACATCAATGTCAGCACAGGGTAACTAAATTCCTCTCTGTACTTGGGCTTGTGCTGAAGTAACTCCAAGGAGCTGCCTTGACAGAAGGTACTTTGGGTGTGTAGTAAACCTTTGAATGCACCAGAATGAATTCTGTACCAAAATTTGTCTTCTTCTGGCGTATTTCCTTTGAAGATAATGTCCAGATCCAGGCTGCTACTGGACTGTCAGCAATTCTACAGGTGACAGCACCACTGACCTGACTGCAGCATCCAGACAAGCAAAGCTGGAAGTAAAACCTAAAATGTGGATGCACATCAAAATGAGATGTGGCAAAGAACACATCCTGGCAGTGACAGCCCAGCTGTGAAGGGCCATCTTCTGACTCCACCAGATTACTGTGGAATTCCAAAAGGGAGTCAGGCTTGCAGTGGATGCAGCTGGAGGTCTCTCAGTCTGGACCAGTTGAAGCCTGGCAATTAAATCTGCAGGCCTGATTGCTCTCCTGAAGCACCAGTTTGGTTTACTCATTTCCACGTGAGTGCTTGAGCACATGTGTGCCTGTGGAGACACAAAAAAAGGTCAGGCAGGCATTGAAGTAAAAAGATAGACATGGTTTACCTTTGTGAAAATCAGGGCTCTGCTTGAAACAAAAGTAAGATTCCTAGCTTGGACTAGATATTAAAAAAGTGAAGTAAAATTAGCTATAAAAGTTTGATGCATAAAGCAAGTTCATTAATTAAGGTTTCCTGAAAGAATTAAGGGAAGTTTAGGTAGAGAGGATTAAGGTGATGAGAAAGATGGGACTGTGTGGCTGTAGAAGAGCTACAAGATCAGAGGAGAAGGAGAGGGAAGAACTGATTAGTGATCTCAGGAAAAACACAGATTTAATGTAATATCCGACCAGTTAACCAAATAAATAAAAAAAGCTGTGGTGGTGGGACTGTCTTGTACAAAGATTCCTTTTCGTTTCCTTCAGGAAAAAAAAAAATCTACTTTCAGACCTTGCTTGCATTATTGGATGGAACAGAATTTAGGTACTCACCCTGCTCTGTGCAGGCAAATATCTTTTCCAGGGTCAGCACTTCAGCATGTACTGAATGCCGAGCTTGCATTGCCATCTAAATATTTTTCATTCTACCATATGCAGAAGCACATTCTTCAGTTACCATCTCAGGCACGGACTTTGGAAAAAAACAGTCAAAAAAATCACTGTCACTGAAGTCAGCAGTTTTGAGTCTGATTACTCAGTGGGGAACTGACTGGTATGAGAAGCTGCCATTTGAGGTAACATGTTTTCAGGATAGGAGCACATTTTATTGTTTCTGATTCAATTGAATTGGGACAAATTTATCTCTGGCACATGCTGGGGATGAATCTGATCCATGGCAAATATCTTGCACTGCAAATCAAAATGAAACATCCGTTTTGTATTCAGTTCTGAAAAAGCCAAGCCATTTTTTTAAAAACTATATAAAAATTATGCATAAGTGACATAAGCAATGTAAAGACAAATGGGGACCACAATCTATTAAAAATATGTAAAGTAACAGACATACAAAGAAAGAAGAGACTTCCTGTTGTTCATTTTTCTACTGGCTGCACAGAAAACAATCTTGGTAGAACTCTGTCCTGACTCGTAGATGATACTTTTTATCTTGGTAAATCATTCTTTAATCAATAAATGGAGAGGAAGGTTTTGAACAATGAAAAATAAAAAAAGGCAAGCACCATTGTATGTTTAAAGGCCTTGACTTAAGAAAACATGTGAGCAAGTATGAATGCAGTCCTGTTTAGCAGAATACACTGACCTTTTCTGGATTTAATCCAAGCCTAAATCCAGCACAACATATTCCAAAAACATTGTCCAAGCCTGGCATGTGTTTTGGGTGAAATCAGGAGTGTATATGTTAAAGTTCTGAGAGCAGATCCAACTAAAAAGAAGGTGACAGGGGGACTTGAAAGAGTATCTGTAATTTTCACTAAATTGAAAAGGTTTAATTTAAATTTTTATTATTCCCATGCCTTGTAAATTAGCCTGCACTTGAACATGTCTTTAATAATTTACTGGGATAAACTATAAATGTCTTTCATGTCTTAGATATTAAAGAACACTTAACTTATTGGGGAGGTTGACTTTGCTGAGAAATATTTTGATAGAAACTGTGTTATTTTGCATTCAGAGAATATAAAACAGATTCTTGATATGTTGAAGGCATTGGGACCAGGTCCTGCTAAAAGCTGCAGGAAAGGATAAGTGGAAGACCTCAAGTAAGTAGGGAACAACCTCAAAAAATGCCCACATGTGGTGTGTGATGGCAGAATCTGAATCAAAGCAGTTTCCTTCTCTAGCAAATGAAGTCAAATTTGTGTATGAGACTGGACTGGATTGCACTTACCATGAAGCACGTGGCAATTCATGCAGCCCAACCGAGGTGTTGTTGCTCAAAACAAGGCAAGATATTTATTCCCAGTTAGGGTAGAAAACTGAAGTAGAAACACATCAAACAGAAACAGCAATCATTAGTAGACTTTAAATAAAGAGTTTGGACAAAGTGAGATTTTTAACTGCATCTTTGTGGGACTAATTATTGGGGTAGTGATGATGCCAGAGTTTGTTGAGATAAAATGTATGGGTAACTATTTATTAAAAGTATTGAGCCATAATGAATTCTTTCAGAATTTATCATAACAGCATTAATTAGGATACATTTTGTGGGCTTTAGTGAAGCTCTCACAAGTATTTTCCAGCTATTGGATCATAATTTAGCATTAGTCAGGCATGAGTTAATGGACACCAATGGCTTTATTCCCTTAAAAATCCTGTCTTGTTTTGTGAGTCCCATTGCTATTATATCATTTAATTTTCATTTTCATGACACTAATCATGTGGTATGGATTCAAATATTGCACATTACCATTGGGACTCCATTTTAATTCAGTGCTAGTGTGGCATTAAAATGTAAAATGAAAGTGTGAGCATTTTAAGTGATAAGTCTGCCTAAAATATTTCCATTTGGTGGAATTCTGCTGCCCCCATTGAGTCGAGAAGTCAATCCAGATCTTCTTTAATGGTGCAGATTTGTAAACAAGTGTCACAATTATTTTTGTTTTAGCAACCAAAAGGATTTCTGAAGTATTTAGAAGACCTAAAGCTCAACCAAGGCTAAAAGACCCTTAAAGTACCCAAAGCCTGTGGGATATTTGGCTTTGATTTCAATGGCTACAAAACCAAACCCAAAGATTTTGCCACTTGTGCCAATACTGGCATGGTGATTTTCCACACCAAAGGGAGACTAAATGTAAACTTTTCTATAGTGGAGTTCCTTCTACTTTCAAGCCACAAGGCTTGAAAGGCCCCAAGAGGAGAGAAAAAAAAGCTACTGTCTTTCCCCTTCCTTTATACCTCTGAGTTGCCCACCATGATGTTAACATATATGAGAAGGGAACAGAATCCTTGCCCTGTGCACAGAAACCTCTCATTCCCAGGAAAATTCTATATATGTGACTTTTAGGATAGTGCCCTTAAGATTTTTATGATTTCTTTTCCCCAAGTCTAGTGTGGTCTCACCGAAATCTGTTAAAATGCAGCTCTAAACTTCAAATTTCTGTACATTCACTCCTATATATATTTCTCTAGAATTTTCCTATTCATACCATCTGTTAAAATTTATGCTCATTAGGGCTTTTGTTTTTAGGAAAAGTAAGATTTATTCCCTGCAATTAGACTGTAAGAAAGCTACTGAAAAAAACAGATAGTCTTTTGCTGGGTCATTCAGAGCAGCCCACAATGAAATACAATCCACTTTTCCCCCTTTTATTATGAATGCGAGATGTTCCTGTCTCACTACCTTTATTAGGTAGAGAAACAAATAATCATTTTGAATTGCTGTGATCAGAGGGGAGGAGGAAAGAAACTATCAACATATTACCATGGTGAAGTCCTGGTTTTCAAGGCCACATGAGGATCCAATGGTTTGTTGTCACAGCGTGGTGTGAATTTCATCACACTCTTACGGAATCCAGAATCCCAATGGGAAAGGTTGGAATGGACCACTGTGAGTCATCTGGTGCCACCTCCTGCTCCAGCAGGGCCATCCCAGAGCACATGGCACAGGGTTGTGTCCAGACAGCTCTGGAATAGAGTGAGGGAGACTCCACACCCTCTCTGGGCAATCTGTTCAGTGCTGGGTCACTGCACAGCAAAGAAGTTCTTGCTCCTGTCCAGGTGGGACTTGCTGGGCATCAGTTCCTGCCTGTCCCTCTTGTGCCATTGCTGGGCACCCCCGAGCAGAGCCTGGGCCATGCTCTGCCCCCTCCCTGCACACACTGACACACGTGGGGGAGGTCCCCTCTCAGTATCTCCTCTGGAGGCTGAACAGCCCCAGCTCCCTCAGCCTTCCCTCCTAAGAGAGATGCTCCAGCCCCTTCAGCATCTCCGCAGCCTCCACTGGACCCGCTCCAGGAGCTCCGTGTCCCTCTTGTCCTGAGGAGCCAGAACTGGACACGGCACTCCAGATGTGCCTCCCAGGGCTGGGCAGAGGGGCAGGATCACCCCCTCGACCTGCTGGCAATGTTCTTCCCCATGCTGCATTAGTTCTGGGTCTTCTGCAGTCCTTCTTTGGAGTGTTGCCACCTGACAAGAAATTTACTCCGGGCATCGGAAGATCTTCAACAAAATATTCTTCAGTGGTTATGCTTCATTCGTAAAAATTGAAAATGAACCTTGCAATCCTCACCCAAACATAACACTGAGCACATAGACACCAACTTTTGTAGAGGTCTAGGGTTTCTTTTTGCACAATTTCAGTGGGCACAAATCATTCTCTTCTACTGACAATGTACAGCTCAGCAGGCTGATGGATTCAGCACTTCCCCTGCCACCCCATCCAGTCACTGGTATGTAGGACTGGCTTCCTTGAGCTCTACTATTTAGCCCTAAAGATCTTGTACAGTATTTGTTGCTAATGAATTTCAAACCCAATTCTACCTGTTTCTGTATCATGTTCTCTAAACATCTCAGTCACAGTGTGGTTCAGGCTGTGGAAGCACTTCCACATGGCAGCTGAGAACAGAGCAGCACACGCTGTTCTGCTTGGCAACATCTGGAAGCTCAGAGTAACATTACCTAAAGAAGAAAGATTTAAATTCATTTATTGTTAGGTTTGAGGCACAATAACATCATGCTGGGCTTCCCAGAGCCAAAAACTTTGTTCTTCAGCCATTTTCAGTAGAAGCTGATTGAGATCCCTCCTATCATTTTTGGAAGGACTCAGTCTTGGATCCTCCTGGATGGAGACAGATGCTAGAGAACAAGGAAGAGCTGAGAGCAAAGGAAGTACTGGGAAACAAGTCTTGCAAAGGGGAGATGCTCCAGAGGGTCTAAATCTTTAAACCAGATTATAATTTGCCATCAGTAGTTGCCTCAGCCTCACCATGGGCAGTGAGAGGCAACTGGCAAATCAAGGAGATAGCTGAGCAGCTCACACACAGAGAATGCAGCACTAGAAGTTCTCTGTAGGCATCAAGTGTCTGTAGAAGGTCATGGGCCTGAAATACAGTCCAGGAAGTTTTCTTCAATTCACCCTAAACCAACTTGACAGACTTCAGTGCAGAGATGAACAGCAGCACACCAAGTTTATACCATGCTTCCAACACCCAGACCTGCAGGCTGGGTGTGTGGTAGCACAGGAGAGGCCAAGCTCCAAGAAGGGTTGAGGAGAACTGGCCTGGGTGTGACAAGGAAGGATCTTGTGGAGAGTCCAGTCCCTTGGTTATTACAGCAAGGCCTGGATACATGGACTGTGTGGTTGTGAATGAGTACTTAGGTCACTCAAAGCATGTACTGTCCATCCATGATTTGTTTACTGAAGAATGAGTTTGGGGTTGACTTGAAATGATGCAGTGATTTTTGGCAAAACTTGTGTGAAAACTTTTGTAAAAAAAAACTGTTCACATTGTTCAAGTGGAGCAAGGATCTTTATCCTCTCATGAGAATACCAATGCACCCATTTTGGACAGGAAGGACCTTTAAATGTGAAGGACTATTTATCCTTCTCCTGTTCCACTTTTAAGGGCACCACCACATCGAGGATATTCTGGTTTAGGGTGATGAGAGAAGGTTCCTCTGGCTGGCTGCTGTTCACAAATAGATTTTTATCACTGCAAAACAACAGACCACTCCAACAGACATGAGAAAGAGCAGCTGCAGGTTGGTGCTCTCTCTTACCTGGGAAGGGGAATGCCTTGGTTTGTGTCCCTCTGCCAGGGCTCACGGAGTATATTGTAAAAATTAGTTACTTCAAAGGGGAGACTGAAAAGCTGGCACAGAATTTGGAAGCCAAGGCATTCTGGGAGCTGGGGATTTGACACTTCTCCATGGGAGAAGGCAGTGAATCCAAATCTCTGATACTCTGGGTAAGCAGCTTAAGCTTTTGGGCTAGGTAGAAAGAGTGGCACTTCTTTGTTATTTTTCAATGTTACCTAATGAAGCTTTTCATTTCCAGTACTTTGCTTTTATTAGAATTGTCTGCAATGAAAACAAAAATATTTCTTTTGACTCATAATGACTTTTTTCATGTGCTTCTCTAACAAAAAAAGAAATCACTTAAGTTCAAGGCCTAAATGTTGTGTTTGTTTGGCCTAAGAACTGAAAAAAAAAAAACATTATTTGCACAAAGTATTAACTGAGGCTAAGTGCTTAATGGGATTCAGAAAGATTTGAGTATCACATAGAGAAAAAGCAAATTCCAAGTGCTTTGGAGGTTTGGATCAGAATCCAAAAATGTCTTGAAAAATTGGCAACCCAGTCCAAAATAAACAAAAAGAATCTCACTAAAGTCAAGCACAAAACAAGATAGCTAAGAAGAAACAATCAAAAAAATAGATATAAATAAAGCATTAAATAATTTTCAGGCAGAAGTGCTACCAAAAAAAAAAAGGGGGATAACTCTGAGTGACAAGAAGCTGTAACAACAACAGGAAAAGATCAATGTCATTGAATGATGCATTCAGAGGTTCTTCATGGATAGGACACCCCTGCAGCATACCTGTAATGCCAAGGCCTCAGCAGGTGCGATGTGTGCCTTCTTTAGTGCTACAGTTCAAGAAAGGTGTAGCCCTGCTGGGAAAACAAAGCAACAGAAGAGTGATGAGAGATGGAAAAGTCTGAAAGTCTGCATGCCTTTAATCCAGAAGAGTCAAGACATCCCTGGAAGTGCCCAAGGCCAGGTTGGATGGGGCTCTGGGTGACCTGGGCTAGTGGAAGGTGTCCCTGCCCACGGCAGGGGGTTGGAATTAGATGATCTTTAAGGTTCCTTCCAACCCAGGCCATTCCAGGATTCTATAAGGCAGAGGAGCCAAGTGGATCACTTCATATATGACCAATCAGTTTGTACTGTCATTAACAGAAGGGCTAAGTTTGAGTCCCCCTTACTTTAGGGCACAGATATGGGTTATTTGTACATTAAAGAAGGAGGTGTGGGGTGTTTTACTTTCTTTGCAATAAGGTGTGGCTACAGAAGGGATTGTAGAAGTTCTCACACCTTGTTTTTGTTTTTATGTTATTTCTCAATACATCCAGAGTCATGTGGGTAAGAAATGAAAATATGCTCGAGGGTCCCATTTGCTCATCACCACACACGTAAGCCCTGATAGGGTGTTTCAGCTTCACTGCAAACCACCCACAACTGCAATTCCATTGACCAAAATGACACCACAGGCAAACACCAAGTAATTTTTCCTGCTTGCAGCAGAATGGCTGAAAAATTGCCCCATAGGTAGTGATGCCATGGCATGATATGAAATCCACGCAATTGCTGCGAGACTTGTGTTGAGATTGGAAGCAATTTCCTCATTGGATAGCCCATGGATAAGATGCAGAGGGCATGTGACCAATGCAAATAGACACAGCCAAGTCTGGTGGAGTAAGAATGAAGCAAAACATTTAGATCTCCACCAGTCTATGAGACTGTTTCACCATTTTTTATTACTAACACACTGCTGCTTCTGTTTCCTATTACTTTGTGCTCCATTTATATCACTTGAACAGTTCAAAGGGCCCATAAAACGAGTGTCAATAACCTTTATGCATTCTTAATCGTGCTTTTATGTGTTCAGACTGGCTAAAAGGGCTGTGGTGTAAATAAGAATGTCCAAAGTGTGAAATGAAACTGTGAACTGAGAAAAGGAAAATATATTTGCCTGGTTTATGGCCTCCACAAACAGAAAGGAATTGGTCAGGATATGAAATTTCTATATTTGGCACTGTGAAGGGATTGGGGTGGGAGTGGGGAAAGGGTGCTGGCTTATCCCTCAATTTTATCCGTTCTCCCCTTCTTGGTATAAGAACTGCCTGGACTGCAGCACAGCTGGGAGGTCTGGGCAAAAGTGACCCAAGAGACTCATCCATGGAGTTCCTCACTGGGCAACAGGTGTTATTCATGTTCAGCAACAACAGTTCCTTAGTCCAGGCCACAAGAGGACACAGATAGTCTGAAAACTTTCCTTTAAGGAGAGCCCATGAAGTAATTTGAGTTACAATTTAGAGGAAAATAAACCCTCTTAAAACTCAATTGCTTTCTGCCATACTGAGATCAGGGCTGCCAAGATTTCTGCCCATTAAGGCTTTTTTATAGGCAGCTTCTAAAGCCTTGGAAATAGGGCTTTCTAAAGAAAATGCTGGCACAGACAGACCAGCAGCAGTGCAAATGAGGCTGCAATAACACTGCTGGGTCCCATAAAGAAGAAGGAGCTCTGCAGAGGAAAGTATTCACCTGGAACTCATGTGTTTGGCATCACACCCACCCCACTCTGCACAGCTTTCAGCATTTTGCACGCAGAGCAAAAGGAATAGCTTTGGTTCCTGGGCACCTCTGAAAATATCTGTGCCTGTTATCCTGGTGGCTTTCCTCAACTTTCCCCAAAGAGAATGGGCACAATCTTTTCATTATTATTTGTTATACCGTGTGGAAAGCAAATTGAAATTTTTTGAGCCAGAGCAAATTTTGAACTTCATAAAACCGAAGAGATCTAAGCATATCAAAACGACACCTCAAGAAGTGAACACAATCTGTTGCAGAGTGTGTGTTGGTATTGCTCAACTCTGAAGGAGGGAAGAAGAACTGGAAAAACTCCAGATTTCAAAATATCATTTATTTCTGTGTTTAGCCATGATATGGTTTAGCATCAAGGATTTTGGTCACTTAGCATGAATAGAGCATGTTGACAGATGGAGGAACTCTATACTGTGCTAATGTTTACTTCAGGCTAAGGGGGAAGGGACAACTCACCTGACACTGATGCAAAAGTGCCTTCTGCAAAGCCATTCCTGAGGCCTAAATGGGGTATCAGTGCCATTTAGTGTGGGATTAATTAGTCACAAGGTAGCTTTGACGGTAAGCATTTAGCAAGAGTAACAAAGACATTTATATAATGAAGAGTATCATCTACAGTTATATCAGGAAGAAGTTGGGGAAAGAAAAACGCCCAAGAGTTACTGGAAGGGAAAATAAAGCGTGGTGATCTAGAGTAGATTGTCTCCTCCAAAGGAAGCATAAAAAAAGAACTTCTCTTTTGATCAACAAGGTTCAATTAGTGGCTTCTTGGAAATGAGCTGAAAGGCACGGTAAGAGAAGGAACACAGGGATGGCCAGGCTGGTGATCCAGTGTGTGATACTGGCCCTGTGCTGTGGCTACTGAACCTTTGAGGGTGACAGTGTGGGTACAGGAATTACACTCTGTAAACTGCCACTGCCATGGGGCAATGCCACGACCCACAAGGGTTTGGCTTTGCATCCCAGGGGAATTCAGCACACACACATACAGGATGGATTATGGATGGATTTGATGGAGCGGATGGTTTAGGCCCTGATGTCTTGTAAGGAGTCAAGCAAAGGGCAGAAATGTGCCTTTTCAAAGCTCACCTCATCAGGAGATGGGAATTTCAGTGCTCAGGGCAGCTTTAGGGGCTGTTGCCATCTCTGGCAGACCTTCCACTAGTTGCACAGTACTTGCAGTCCTGTGGCACTTGAGGGCCAAGGAAACATTCCAGTTCTGCTCCCAGTCACCTGCCCTGTGTGGGGCTGTAAATTACAGCAACATAATGTTGCTTGAAGCACTTTAGGACTACCTGAGTGTGAAAGCCTAAAAGATAAGGGGGCTAATGTGTGTGTCTCAAACAGCAACAGCTGGGGAGCCAGGCCAACCAAGGATTGCTGGTGATAACAACCAAGGATCGTGGTGGCTGGGGAAGGGGCCACAGGGAGGTATGGCAGCTCCTTCCAGGACAAACATCCTTGTCCTGGCTCCTGGACATAAGCACAACACAGTCCAGCACAAGCACAGGAATGACATGGAGAAGCTGGCAAGGCCTGTAGGGAGCGATTAACACCCCAAAGACCCTCAGAGTCCTGCAATCCATTCTAGAAAGGTCTAGAAGAACAGACTGCTCTCTACAAACACCTGAAAGGAGGTTGTAGCAAGGTGGAGGTCGATCTCTTCTAGGCAACCAGTGACAGGACAAAAAGAAATGTCCTGAAGATGTCCTAGAGGAGGTTTAAGCTGGACATTGTGAGGAATTTCTTCATGGAAAGGGTTGTTAAACATCGGAAGGGGTGGTCCAGGGAGGGGGTGGAGTGACCATCCCTGGAGGTGTTCAAGAAGTGACTGGGTGTGGCACTCAGTGCCTTGGTCTAATTCCTGAGGTGCCAAGATGGTGATCAGTCTAAGGTTGGACTCAGTGAGGCCACTCAGAACCTAAATGACTCTGTGATAACTAATTTGCATAGAAACTGATAAACTTAGCACCAGGGTGGGGAAATTTATTCATGAAAAGGTAACCCCAAAAAGCCCAGGTGTGCATGAGCCCCAGGACCCTGGACACTCCATCAGCTGGTCTGGTAACTTCACACCCTTGCTGTATTCAGCTGCCTTCATCACACATAAAAGGGGTTGCTTGCAGACCTGGTTTGGTGCCACCTGGGATATTAAAAAGCAAAAATTCTGCTTTTTAGATCGAGCAGTTACCAATTGACCTGGGGTTATAAGTCTGTACAACACAAATAGGCACCACACACATTGCTTCTGTATGTCTAAAGCTTTGTGTAATCCCCACAGTGATATTAGGTTTTATTTCCATGTATTTATGAACTTCATTTTATTAAATTTCCTTTATTGCCAAATTTATTTCCCAAAACAATGAACACAATAGGTATTATAATCACTCTGTGTCCTTTACAAAATGTTTTTTCAAGGCACTTTTGGGTATATTAGATTATAGTCTCTAGAAGCAACAGAGAAGTTAAAATTGAAGGAATTTAAGAATCTCAAATATAAAATTAACCACAAACTCAACAAGATGAAGGCTGGAAGAAAAGCAATGCCTTTAAGCTGAGTTTCCTTTTACTGTTAGAGAAACCATCTTGGGAACTTGAAAAAGTATACTTTATAGGGATACACAAAGAAAACACAGCAAGAACTACTCTTCTTATTTTGACAAAGAATTCTAAAAAGTTTCAAAGAAGCCTCATTAAAACTATCACTAATAAGTGGAAAACTTCAGCATGAAAGGCTTTCCCTTGTGACTGAAAAAATCCTTTTGTATTGTTTTCCTTTTACTTCACAACTTCTTTATCCTTCTAATTTTAACTTGTAATGTAAAGATGGGGGTTTCAACACCATTTAAAATATGTCACTTCCTTTTCTGCACCTGGAGCTCCAGGTGACTGACACTCACAGCCTTCATATAAAGAAATCACAGAATCGTTTAATCACAGAATATCCTGAGTTGGAAAGGACACAGAAGGATCACTAAAATTCAATTTCTGGACATGAACAGGACAGCTACAAGAATCCCACCATGTGCCTGAGTGTTGTCCCAACACTCCTTGAGCTCTGCCAGCCTTGGTGCTGTGCCCATTGCCCTGGGGAGCCTGTTCAGTGCCCGACCACCCTCTGGGGAAGAACCTTTTCCTGATACCCAGCCTAACCCTCCCTTGACACAGCTCCAGCCATTCCCTCAGGTCCTGTCCCCACAGGTCCTGTCCCCACAGAGCCTGCCCCTTCACTTCCCTTCACAAGGAAGTTGTACCAGCAATGAGGTCTCCCCTCAGTCTCCTCTTCTCCAGCTGAACACACCAAGCACCCTCAGTGTCCTCACACGCTTCCCCTCAGACCTTTCCCCATCTTCATTGCCCTCATTTGGACCCTCTCTAACAGCTTAATATCATTTTTATATTGTGTCCCCCCCAGCCTGCCCCAATATTGCAGGTGAGGCCGCCCCAATGCAGAGCAGAGTGGGACAATCCCCTCCCTCTCCCAGCCAGTGATGCTTTTCCCGATGCCCCCCAGGACAGGGATGTCCCTCCTGGCTCCAGGCACTGCTGACTCGTGGTTAAGTGGCCACTGACCAGGATCCCCAGGGCCCTTTCCCAGAACTGCTTTCCAGCATCTCATTCCTAGCCTGTTCATACACCCCAGGTTGCCCTATTCCAATGCAGAATCCAGCACTTCCCCTTGTTCAGCTTCCCAGGGTTGGTGATTCCCAGCCCTCTAATTCATCCAGGTCTCTCTGCAGGACCTCCCTGCCTGCCAGGGAGTTGACAGGTTTTTGTAACCCCATTTACTATAACCCTTTGCTCCAATTCATGAGCCAGTTACTCACCCATCACAGGATGTGTTGGTGAACACTTTCTCATGCTTTCAGTGGAAAAGAAGACTTTAGGTCTAGAAGCACTGGTTAATCTTACAATGCTGACAAGTCTCAGTTCTGTAAACCGAGGAAATAGAAAGTGTGTACAGGGAGGATTATTTTCTATGAGCAGCCTAGTATAGTTTATAAGATTCTTATTTTTTAATGTAAGATGCACTAGAAAAGATTTTCCTGTCCCTATATAAGACTATATTTAGGTTTGTCCACTTTAGAATTCTTTGTAATTCATAATTCAGGGCACGATTAATCTTAAGGTTTTGATCTTACCCATTTCTCCAAATGAAAAGGAATGTGCACGCCAAATATGTATTTAGTGTTGAGATACCAATACCTATGTTTGCACAAATTCTTGAGAGAAAACACTCATATTTGCCTTTGCAATGTCCAGGGCAAGAGTTAGAGTACATACACATCTTTTCCTGTGTGAGTGAAAGCACATAGCATGGCCTAAATATCAGAGAAACAATTTGGAAGGCAAAAGTGCAGCAGATAAAACTATTCCACAATGAAATTCAGAGCTGCAGATGCAGCTCTTTAGGTATATCAGAGCTTCTTCAAAATTAATAAGCTCTAATGTGGAGAATGATGCAGCTGCAGCATTACCTGGCTCTGCATGGGCTAAACACACCCTCCTGAAGCTCTGGGTAAGTGCAATGCTCACAGCAGTAGGATTTTTAGCTATCAGCTCATCTAAATCAAATTCAAATGTGCCCACAATAGCACTTGTGCACTGCAAAGCCCAAGCACAATGTATAAATTCACATCAGTAACTCTGCTCAGAACTGTACAGCCTGAGATACTGAGGCTATGACATTAGAGGGGAGAGGATGGGAAGGTACAGACTGCTCCTTCCTCTCCAGGGAGTGAAAGGAAAGAAAACAATCCTCTAAGATGCTTCCCAAGGAGGAAAGAGGGAAATTTTTAGGCTGCACCCAAAGCAGCGTGGGCAGCAGGGCAGGGGGGGATTCTGCCCCTCTGCCCCCTCTGCTCTGGGCAGACCCCCCTGCAGAGCTGCCCCCAGCCCTGGGGTCCCAGCACAGCAAGGACAGGGAGCTGTGGGAGCGAGGCCAGAGCAGGGACACCAAGGGCATCAGAGGGATGGAGCAGCTCTGCTGGGAGGAAAGGCTGGCAGGGCTGGGATTGTTCAGCCTGGAGAAGAGAAGGCTTTGGGGTGACCTCCTTGTGGCCTTGCAGTGCCTGAAGGGAGCCCCCAGGGAAGGTGGAGAGAGACTATTTCCAAGGGCTGGAGGGACAGGAACAAGGGGAATGGTTTCACACTGACAGAGAGCAGGGTTAGATTGGATATTGGGAAGAAATTCCTCCCTGTGAGGGTGGGCAGACCCTGGCACAGGTTGGGCAGAGAAGCTGTGGCTGCCCCTGGATCCCTGGGAGTGTCCAAGGCCAGATTGGATGGGGCTCTGAGGGACCTGGGCTAGTGGAAGCCGTCCCTGCCCATGGCAGGGGGTTGGAACTGGATGGGCTTTAAGGTCCCTTCCAACATAAACCATTCTATGTTTCTATGAAATTCCCTCTGAAGTGAAAGACAGAATAACTCCGTGCCTCTCGTAGCTTCACAGTTAATATTCCACACATTCATAAAGAGACCCAAATGATGGGACTACAATTTACAACATTAAGAACATAAATATATTGAGTTTCTGCATTTAGCTGAATGCTGAGGCTGCTCAGCACTGCAGATTGGAGGACTGAGGGCACCCTAGTCTAGCAAGGAGAAAAGAATTCATGACCCCCAAAGTCTGCTCAGAGTGGCACATCTGTAAACATCTGCTCTGCGTTTTTGGACTATGAAAATTACTCTGAGTCTTCTCTTAGGTATTTCCAAATTTCAGAATGCACACATGAGTTATGCTTGTGGACTACAAGCACAAGAATTGGGCAGCAATGCAGTCCTACAATAAGAAGTATCATAACTATGAAAAGTAACAACACGTTTGGGAAACATTAAGAACTTTGCAAGTGGCTACCCGGAGTAATTCTGGTATTTTGTTCTTCTCTTCAAGGACGTACCAAAATTACAAATCTCTTGATTTCTAGAGAACACTAGAGTTAGTGGACCAATCCACTCAAGTGAGCTTAGTTTTAAGCCAGAGGAAACATGCCCTTATTTACACCCAGTTGAGCTCTTTAGTTTCAAGTGGACTTTTACAAAGACAAAGGGGATAAATTTGCTGTGTGGCTGCTACATTGAAGTCCATGACTCAAGCAACACGTAATCCTGTCTTCCACAGAAGCCTACCCAGTGTGCACAGCTGAGAGGTGGCACCCACAGGAGGTAAAATCCTGGGTGGGGCAGGGCAAGTGCAGTTTCAGGAGCATAAGACAACCTCAAGGCTGAGAACTGCAAATGACCTTGTAGTGGTTTAACCCCAGCTGACAAATGAGCCACTCATTCATTCACTCTCCCCCATCCCACAGGGAAGGGAAAAAGCTAGAATCAGGAGGGTAAAAGTGAGAAAAATCATGGATCGAGGCAAGAACAGTTTAACAGAAAAAGCAAAGCAAAACAAGTGATTAATTCCCCAATTCCTGTGGGCAGGCAGGTGTTCAGCTATCCCCAGGAAAGCAGGGCTCCATCACACACATACTTGGGAATGCCATCACTCCAAACTCCCCCACTTCCTTCTTCCCCCAGCTTTATATGCTGAGCATGACACTATATGATGTGGAATATCCCTTTGGTAGCTGGGGTCAGCTGTGTCCTCTCCCAGCTCCCTGTGCCCCTCCAGGCTCCTCACTGAGAAGCAGAAAAGGCCTTGCTGCTGTGTAATGACTGCTCAGGAATAACTAAACCACCACTGTGATACCAGCACTTTTCCCAGCACAAAGTACAGCCTCATAGCAGCCACTGTGAAGAAAATTAACTCTATCCCAGACAAAGCCAGCACATTCTTCAGCTGGAAGTTTCCACATGTCTGCTGCAAGGAGCTATAGAACTGGTCTGTGACATGTACATGTTACTTGCATTTAAAGCCAGTTTACTCTCTGGGAACTGAAATGGATCCACTAGGATTTGAGTATCATACCATGTAATAAGGACTGATAACAGAATACAAGTAGTTGCCTGAATTTCCAGGGCTTTTTCAGACTCCCACAGGATCCCCATCATTCCCACTTCAATTGTAATTGTCTCATGACCAGCCCATATATATTTTTGGTAGAATATACAAACTTGCCTCTTTATGTTCTTCATTGTCAAGAGAATCCTTTTAAAACCTTTTTTTTTACATCTTTCCAAGTGGTTGGTTTTTGTTTGCTTGTTTGTTTGTTTGTTTTAGTTGGTTTTGGTTTGGGGTTTTGGTTGTTTGGGTTTTTTTTGTTGTTTTCTTTTCTTTTTCTAATGGATTGTGCATGTTTTATTGTTGCAATAGTCTTCTTGGTTGTGAACATCTCATGCCTTCCTTTCAAAACTGTGGGGAGGTTTATGCAGAACCCCCCCAATTTTATCTGTATACAGGTGTTTGGGAAGAAAGAAGTGGCACAAGGCTTTCAATAATTAATAGTAAATAAATTTCACAGGATCATCGAGTCCATCTCCTGGCCCTGTACAGAATCTCATCCTGTGTCTGAGAGAGTTGTAAATAAATAACCACATCTTCAGAAGGTAAGAGAGACTGCTTTTGTGGCTTTTAGAGTTTCTTTTTTAAGGAATTACTGGGGGGGAAAAGAACAGGGGATATTATTCTGACAGGATAAAAACTGGAAAGACAGACAAGGCTTTTGGTTATGCTAGCAAAGAGAAACTGGTCCTGGTAAATATCCTACTTCAACCTATAAGCACAGACTGCATATTATCTAGATTTGACTCTAGCCCTGATTTCCAGAGGTCAAAATTTATCTTCTCTGACATTTCTAGCCCTACTCTTACATCCACTTGGCTTCTCATCATGGATTTGTTTTACAGGATGGAGGATGGAGGGGAGAGACTTCAGTCACAGATGCCTTGCAGCCCTGAGCCATTCACAGTGCCTTTTAAGACAGAAATTCTGTGTTCCTGCTTTCCTCAGGCACTGCCCTCTCAACAGAGCCAGCCTTGCTGCCTGGCCATCTGCACTTCCACGGGCTGGGGACAAAAGCTGCCTAGCAATCACCACGGCGGGGTTATCTGATAGCCATTAAATGTGGTCCAGATTAGCAGAGCAAATACTTCTGAGACTGCCTGATGTCTTCGCACTAAAAGACTGGACTGTGGCAAATCTGGAACTCGGTGCTGGTGTTTCTATGTTAATACTCGGGTGCCACCTAAATGCCCTGTCCCCGGCACTGTGGGGCAGGGAGGGGTCTTTGCAGGGCCAGGGAGGAGCTCTGACACTGTTAGCTGAAGAAAGACATTCTGGTTACCCAAAAATCAGTGTTTGATTGCATATCAGTGTGTATCTTTACCTGTTCAAAGGCAAGGTAGCATTCTCTTATTCTTGCACAGGGTTTGTATCTCTTGCTGTTTGAAGGAATACTTTTTTCTTCATGTGCAACACCTATGGATTTAAATATCTTTTTATTGTGTCACCTCTCTGTAAGACATCACAGACTGAGAAGGTAATGTCTTTCCCCTTTTCCTAAAAGATTAAGAAGGAGTTTCCATGTGTGTGATTTAGACTGCAAGTATTCTTCACTGGGCTTGTGCAGGATGTAGAACAGCAGATACTCAGATGCAGGTACTCATCCTGCAGTATAGCAAGTTCCTACTGTAAGACAAGATATATCTTGTTCCCAAATGCCAGAGATTAGGATGATAAATTGCATGGATGCTTCTAACAGTTCACAAGTAAATTTTCTTTTAAAGCTCGATTTTCTCCCTAGTTGGAAGCAGAAAAATGCATGTCACCTGCAAAAAGAAATCCTAGAGCTAAACACACAGATTTTCTTCCTGAAGAATCCCATGTCCTCTAGAGGTAGAGCTTCCAGAGCACAATCCTTGTCCTTGCCTGGGGCTGTGGTGCCCTCTGTTCTGACTGAGGATGACTGATGCACAGGCACAGAGCTTGTTGCCTCAGTGCACTGAGAAAGAGCTCTTTCCTTCTCAGAATTCAGTCAGAGATCTCCTCATTTGTATTTTTATCCAGGGCTTCTACTCAGCCTTAGGACCTTTGTTTTGGCAGCTGAGAGATCCTACCACCCAAGGACAAGGAAATGTGATTAATAGATGCCTGGTTTATACGTCACGTTATATCAACCCTCTGTGTTCAGCCTGGGATTTCCCTCTCCTGTTCACTGCCTGCTAAACAAGTCTGGTTATGGACATTGTAAGTTTTCCCACCAATCCTGGTAATTATGTTTTGCCTTTAGATCCATTGGTCAGCTCTCATTCACACTTGCAGCTTTCTGAGGAGTAATGTCAGGCTGAGGTGGTCAAAGCAGACTGCAGAAGTCAGACACTCATTTCCCAAAGAACTTTAATCCCTTTGGGTTTCCCTGAGGAATCTTGCCTCAGTTTTGAAGCTCCTGGAAAAGCCACGATGAGGGTTGAGCAGGTATAAAGGATGGAGACATCATACCCTCTAGTGGCAGGAATATCTGCCACTCAAACGCCTGCTGCACAAAGCCACCACTTTGGGCTTGGGAGAAGGATTCCAGGATCCTGGAGGCTCATAAGGGGCACTGAAGTAGATACTGAACATGACTCAGACTCTTGTGGAGCAGTCCTTTATAACAGACTGACATCCCAAGAACGGAATACAAAGAGTTGTCCAGGAAAATGAGTGTCAAATTCATATACTTAATATCATCAAGAACCCCCTTTATTGCTGGCTTGTTCAACACAACAGAAACCAGGAATAACTGTAGGAAAAGTACTCTTTATTTGGTATTTTCCTGTTCTTTTCTTTTTTCTTTTGTTCTTAGATAATCTCAGCTACTTACCCAGAATTACCTCTAATTGCATGAAATAATGCAGCCAAATATTAAACACTCTGTGTGCTTGGTGCTCATCAGCAATGTATCCTTCAGGGTTAAAAAAAATCTAGAGGGAGAAAAGTATCCTAGGTTTTGGTATTATCAAAACTATGAACTTAAATATTTACTGAGACCAGGAAAGGTTTATTACCTGATTTGAGATCATACCCCTCTAGGTAGTTTTGCTCTTATACAACAATAGTTGCCTCAGCAAAGCCATGGGAGGAATAAGCACACTTAATTCACGCCTGCTAATATAGAGTAGGTTGCAGAAAGCAGCTTATGAGTTTGCTTTTGAAAATCTGCTGTTTGGGGTTTGCTCAGCTATTTGCCTAAGGGCAGGATGACATTCCTATGGCATGTGCTTTCTTGAGTTTCACATAACACACTACTTTTTTGCCTAAAACCAGAAAAAATATAAAAATAAATATATATAAAAAAACCAGGGAAAACCCCTCCAACTTCAAGAGATAATAATTGGTAGCAAAAGGTAATAGGCCTTTAAGTGGATTCTGCTCTGTGATGAAACAGGTTTTGCTTCTGAGGTTTGGCAGTGGCATCCCAGTGTTATCATCAGTATTATACACAAGATGTATGATTTACTGCAGTGCTGACACAAAGCACAACCCCATTTTCAGATTCCTCACCACACATTCCAAAGCAAGGTTGCTGCATTTCAGCAATGTTCAGAATCACAGTTTTGTTGTTGTTACATTAGTCCGTTCCCTTCACTTTGCTGTCCCGCAAGAACAACACTTCGTAATTAGTTAGACGTCTCTGACTAATTTCTGCTCTCTCCACTTCAGAGTTGCTATGAAGATTTACCAAAAGGTGATGGTTGGTTTTGGTGCTTCTTGCCAGGAGCCAGAATGCTTCAATAAGCCCTATCATGACAGGCACACGGCTCTGCCCTAATTATTGCACAGTATCAACACTGACCAATAAAGGAACTAGTAATTTATAGCTTGGCCTTCATAATCTTGCTTTTCTCATTTAAAAGTAGCTTAGGCAGCCTAGGTCTTAATCTTATTGCCTTGTCAAGATCCAAATAATCAACACATGCTGGCAGTGAAATGAAATGCAGAGTGGTTAAAGATTTCTTTTCCCGAGTTGTGCTCATGGTCCAGCTGCAAGTTTTGGCCTCCTGTGCCAGGCTGGGGACACGCATCTGTGTGAATCCATCCCTCTGTGCCATCCCACCAGGGAGCCAGGGCTTAAACCACAGAAAAGAGACTCTTTGCCTGGCTGGTTTGCACAAACAGGGCTGGACATCTATCCTAAGGGGCAGCAGTCATTGGGATGTAATATATATACTAATAAATGGCATCTGGGGAAAGACAAAAGTTCCTTTAAGGTTCCCTTTAGGGGAAAAACTAAGATGACTTTTTGTTTTATTAGGCATCAGAGTTTCTGCCCAGTTGAGCCTCGTGGCACGAACCCAGTAGGAATCATGCTTCAGTGGTCCTACTGCTTGTGAAATGCCTAATTTTACAATATGTTTGGAAACCCTTAGGAAGGACAACATTATTTGTTCTCCTCTAAAAGGAGAGCTCCAAATCCTTATTAAAAGCTTCTCATAAACTGACTGAAGAATAACAAAACGGAGAGCAAGAAGCA
>WBMV01006574.1:587257-740737 GCA_013396655.1 Campylorhamphus procurvoides | reverse complement strand
GGCGATCCTTGAGGTGGTTATGAATGCTCACGGATGAAAACAGTCAAGTAGAGAAGGGAAAAGAGGAACACCATCCAGTATCCAGTGATGCCAGGATCAGAGTGTGTATCCCCGTCCTCCTGCTCCACCAAGCGCTGAGCTCTCTGACCTCTTGGTGCCAGTGATGGCTGTAGTCCGGTCAGGAGTGATGGTCGTAGTCTGATCGAGAGTGGTGGTTTCCTCCTGTCAAGGTCCTGCTGCTCCTCTGGATCCGACCAGTTGTCTTTTGAGGTCTTCTGAGCCCCGTTTATGTACCCTCAGGGAGCACCCAGTCCCTCCCCCAGGGCAGAGACTCACACAATGGGTGATTAACTCTGTGAGTCATGGGGTATTGTTGAACCGTTGATGGCCCATTAGCAGCCATGCCCCCTCAGGCTGGGTGTGAAGGTGCTAACGACTTCCTGGGTAGCTGCTGCAAATAGTCCATTGCTCTTGGGGAATGAATAGAGGGGATAGAATACATAGCTTTGATCACCCCCACACAGTGATAACTGGTCCCTCCTGCTGAACTAGGACAAGCCACCACAAGGCAAAACAAGAAGAGAAGGAACTGAGAATTTGATCTTTCAATTTTATTGTATTTGTTTGTGTACATGGGGGACAAGAGCTTCTTCGTGATTTCTGGAGCATATCCTCTCCTTCCCTTTGATCTTCTGTGTATAGTGCCAATAGTGAATCAAAAAGGTGTCACAGTTTTCAGAAAATCAACTAAGAAGAGAAAATGATGGCCTTTCCTGAAAGAGCGAAGATTCAGACTGAAAAGCCAAGCTAACAGCTACAGGATGGGACATTCAGTTGTTGAGCGGCTATGCCCAGGGCATAAAGGCTTTGCAAGCTCACATAAAAACCTCTTATATACGTAGAGGTATTTTCCTTTGAGATTCCTTTGCTGACTTGAGATAAACTTTCTAAGGTCACACATTTCTGAATCTGGTTTTCTCAAGTTTGGTCTAGGTAAGCAAAGGCCAATCAGGTTACAATGCCACACATAATACCTTATGCTTACAATTTTCCACTCGTGCTTGAAGAAGATTGTTTTGGTCTTACTTTTCTGTTATGCCAGAATCAGTCTTTATAAAGTTATTAGAGAGTGTATTGTTCCTCTCTCATGTTATGTTTTTCAAGTAGCCATACAAGGACCTTTCTGAGAAAACTGACTACTGAAAGGGAGCTCTTCCCTCTGTTCCCTGCTTCAGTCAGGTCTTAACATTGTCATGGGCAGATGCCTTTGAGCAGCTTCTGGAGCTCTCTTTACATGGAGAATTGAAAATGGTCATAGTTTTAAGAATCACCAGCATAATGAGCATCTCTCTGTATCTGCCTGTCCTGAGCTTAGATAAAAGAGGCTGCTCTTTTTTTCTGGCTGACATGCTGTTTGCAATGTGCACTGCTGCAGGTGCCTAGGAACTCAGGCTTACAAAACCAATAGACTGTCACAAAGAAGCATGTTTATGTTGGCAGTCACTGCTTCTCGTTCTTTCTTTTACACAGTACTTGTTGGTCAGCTGAAATTCATATACCTTCCTCGCATGACCCTCTCATACTTAAATGCTTTCTTGGTTTCTTAGGACATATTTTTTTATTCCTTCAAAGGTTGTGCACAGGAAATAACTTTAACTCTTCTCTCACTATTTTTTGCCTTACAATGAAAGGACACATTTTTCGTGTTAAACATTTTTTTCTTTCTACCAGGACGGTACTGGAATGTCAATGCAGGCATTTTTGTTTTCATGCTCCAAGTCTCACTTTTCATGTAAACATGTAGCTAAACAACTCCACTATGTAAAACAATGAAAATAGTACTAATCATTCAACTTACTGCCAATTTTTAAATTAGAACAACATCATAACTGGTTCTTAGTTTTGAAATTATTGACCTTTAACACTATTCAAGGGCACTGAGCTACTAGCTTTAGCTATTTTGATTGTAACAGGACAGATAAATTGAGTGTGCAAAGTAGATGAGTTGTTCATGTCCAGGCAAGAGTGGATTTAATCCTTTTCATCAAGCAAAGAGTCTCATTATAGCAGTCATCTCTGCCATAGGGTGAAGATGTCTGAAAACTCAGATCTTTCTGATCCACTAAGATAAATAGAATGGCAAGCACTGAAGCCTCAGCTAGGAAAGAAAATAAAATCTTCTTCATCCTACCGCAAAGATCAGTAATCAAAGTGAGAGGTTCAAAGTTGTCTTCTAAATGGTAAACAGATTTTTCTTTTCTGCTTGGGAACTAAACCTTCAGAAATTGTGCCTCCATTGCATGTGAAGTTTGGTTTAAAAAGCTTTCTGTTCTGACCACTACTGTCTGACATAAACATAAAGTGATAGTTAACAGAGGTTTTCTGCCAATTCTTCTGCAAACGCATAAGAATTTTTAGAGGATTGCAGCCCAGAAGTTCTTTAGGATAGTGATCAATCCAGAAAAATTAAGGACAGAAATTAATTTTTAGAGAGACTGATATGTACATGTACACATATGTGTATGCATAACTATATATATATATTTATGAGAAAAAGCTTGAAAAAATTACATTCTTCTATCTTCAAAAGCTAAAAAGGCTGGACATTTGGTTTAATACCATGCTTCCTCAAGATCACTACCACACTGTCAGAGTAATGTACTTATTCTTAGTGCCCACATTAATTTTAGTGGCAAAAAAAGTTGATTACCAGATTGTGATTTCAAATTACACCTATGAATTGCAATTTTATTGCTGTTAGGAAACATCTGTGGTAAAATATTTTTCCGGCTGTCAGATTTTATTCTACAAGTGACAGAAGATTGAAGCCACTATTGTTTCTGTATTGTTTTGGAGAGGTAATGCTTTCCTATACTGTTGGTCTAGTGTGATGTTACTTCAATTAATAGACATACATCACTTTAAGAAACTTTAATCAAATAAGCTGTATTAATGCAAAGCATTATTAATTAGTGTGCCTAATATTCACACATTGTGAGCAATGCAAACAAAGCCAGAGCTCTTTTACCAGGTGCTTTTTCCTCCTTCCTCCTGTCTATATTATTCTTAGCCGAGGGAAAAAGAGGGTCAGGGGAAAGTTCTCTATAGCTACCTGAAAGGAGGCTGTAGCAAGATTGGAGTCTGTTTCTTCTTACAGACACCTAGTGACAGGACATAGTCTCAAGCTGCGCCAGAGGAGACATCAGGCTGGATATCCAGAGGAATTTCTTCATGGAAGGGGTTGTTAACTGAACTGCCCAGGGAAGTGGTGGAGTCACCATCTCTGGAGGTGTTCAAGAAAGAGCTGGAAGTGGCACCTGATGCCATGGTCCAGTTGACAAGGTGGTGATCAGTCAAAGGTTGGACTTGAGGATCTCAGAGGTCTTTTCCAACCTAAATGATTCTGTGATTCTGGATAAACAGGTAAATGGAGGTAGGTCCAAATATTACTCACAGCAGAAATCAGACTTCAATCAAGGAAAGGAAAATTGTCCAGCAGCAGACATCCTCACTTGACAGCTGGATGCTTGTCAAAGCTGCTGGGGGTGCAACTGCCTCTGCTGCAATCCAGAGACCATTCCCAGAAATTCTCATCATTGTAAAAAGGTTCAGGGTTCAGATCTGTACCTGGAACACACACAGGTTCTGTCAAATTCCCCTGTAGGATTATTATCAGTATAGCTATATAGAGTTCTACAGTTGTATGTAGCTATCAGCTACAATATAGCTGCAGTGTTAACCTTGAGTATCAGACAAGACTCTGATGAAAACCTTTTGTAAAAATTTCAGGTGTGCCCTCCTCTTCAAGCAACACAGTTCATACATCTTCAGCCTTTTGGTGGAATTAGGACACAAAAAATCATGATGATCTTTAAAAGACCTTTTCCTGCATCAGTCCAGGCAAAACCTCCTTCATCCTGTGATGAAATTCTGTCTACGTTTCATGTTACAAATTTTAAGGTCATGCTATGCTATCCATAATATGTTAAAGGGTCATAGGAAATTAAATACAGTGGTAACAATATAGTTGCATTTAATTTCTGTAGGGATAATATAAAATGTTTCTAAGAGTGTTTCTTGTCCTCTTTAAAAGGTGCTGTTCGAGCATGCTGAAAGAAGTTTCTACTTCAGAGAGTTAAGAAATAAATGTAAATAAATAAATCTGTACCTTGTAACTGCCCAGATTTTTAATGCTTTTCTAATACAAAACAAACATCATAAAAAGGTTAGCTAGATATAGCCATAGAACAACTGACAGCCAGCTAACCACTTCACAGTTACAGCTAGGGTATTTCACAGCTGTCATGGTTTTCAAGACTGGTACTGACAGTTACTGTGTCAGTTATGTTGAGAAAGGCTTCTAATTCATGGTTGTGAGTCTTGATCTTCCCTTGAAAATTCACTCTTCTTGAATACTAATACCTGCAGTATTAGTAAACTGTGAAACTATGTAATTATGATACCCTTTCCCTATTTTATAATTCTTTAAGTGGTTAGCCTATATAAGTGATCAATCACAACTTCAAGCCACTATTCATGTGGACAATTAAAATACAAAGAAAGTGAAAGGAAGTGACATTTAAATCAGTTCTGATAAATATATAGTAAATGGGTTTAAATTCTAGTAGCAGTCTCTGAGGGTGTATTTTTATGCTTCAATTAATTCACCCACTTCCATATAAGCCAGAGCCAGTTTTTGCGCATAAAGTGGATAACGGATAATGGAAATGGATGTGCAAGCATGCAAATATATGTTCCCTTCCATGTATAGATATTCGGTTTTTTTTACAAAATGTAGGGTACGTACACACACAAAAGGATACATCAGTTTGTATAAATTCCTTTGTAATAGTGTAAGACTTAATAACTTCTGCCATGAATTGTTATGAATTACAAATCAATAAAAATACATTTTTTTTAAATAGATACTTTTAAATACAAGAGTTAACAGACTTTAGATTGTGCACTGAAATGTGTTGTCAAATAGATATAGTTCTGTTCACTGGAAGGGTACAAAAGATGCAAAACTGAAGTGTGGGCTTTATGTAACCTGAGACATGATAAAGACTTAGACAAGCTTATAGTAAACTTAGAAAATTTTATGCCACCTTTGTTGTCAGTTGAAATAAGCAACTTTCAGATTTTGGCTCACCCTAATGTAGAGTATAGAATAAATCAATAGACACATTCTTTTGAACTATCTATGCTACTTTATCAACTAGAAAGAAAGGCTGAGGATGTCTGCTCAGATGTTAGTGACTATGACGCCATGATGACTCACACTTCAGGATTCTATAGTGAAAATGTAGAATGATTAAGGCAAGTGACAATGTGCTGCAGAGTAAAAATTTACTCAAAATGCATAATTTCTTTTTCTGAGTTATTATATCAAACAACTTGCCTTTGCTCTCCATTTGTTTGCCTGACATCATATGGTAAATCAGCAATTCTGCCACCCATTTATTTCTCTGTCATTACAAGAATTTGTCTCTATATTTCTTTGCAGAAAACCTTCTGTTCAAAAAATAAAAAACAAAAGAAGTTTTCAGATGTTTTAAGTAGCCCTATATATTATCTGATAAAAAATCAACTCCATTGAGCTAGTGTACTGGTAGCTTAATCCTTCTTCCTTCTTTCACAGGTCATATGCTCTTTCTTAATGTCTTTCAGCAAGATGTCTCCATTGCTGTCCTTGTTGAAAAGGGTCCTTAGTCCTAATGCCATCTCTAAACTGAATGGTTGCAGTGTGTATTCAGCACATTTCCTATGCATGTCTTTCTTTCAAAAAATAACCTGTTCTTTTTGATGTACAATGTAGGTTGTTTTTTTATTCCAATCACTTTTAGTACTCTGGATTAATAGCTTGGCTCAATGCTCACAAGCGCATCTTGACACTGAAGCAATGCACATACTGTATTGTGTATTAGCTTCTTACCACTGTGCTTGTATTGACTACGAAGAAATAAATAAGACTTCCTAACTGATTTTTTTTTTAAACTTTGAAATGCTCCTGACATTCAAAACTCACTTTATAGCTTCTACTTGTGCCAGCTTTCAGCCTTGGCTCATCTTCTTACTGCTGAATGATCCTTACTCTGGTAACCTCTTGCCTGGTGGGTGTTAATGCTGAAGCTGAGTGATCTTCACGCTTCTGACACACCTGCTTCACATGCTTCAGCTGGATTGAATTGATATGAACTGATACTTTTACATCTTCACTCAGAATTCCTTCCTTCTCATAGAAAATCTCTATAACCTCTCTGCATTTGTTACAGGTTCAGACATGAGACTGACCACTGCTGAAAACCTTCTCTATTTCAGTGTGAAATTCAGTGAAAATAGTAAGATCACTCAGGGTCAGTTCCTCTAATAGGATCAGAGTGTAGCTCCAGGCAAGAAAAAGAGTATAGCTTTTCCTGCAGATTAAGAGAAAGAAATGCTAAGAGAAAGATCACTTAAAGAATATGGGAGGCTGGGTTTGGTTGTTGTTTGTTTGCTTTTTAGGTTACTGAAATTAATATTCTGGTTTTGTGTGCTACAAAATAACAAAAGCCCAATGCAGACAGTTCACTCAATAGAGAGCTTGATGGTAGGATATTTAAATGCAAATGGCAGAGTCTCAATATGAGCAGAACATGAGATACTTTTCAAAGAGCAGTTTGGGGCAAAGTGTGCTGATGGCTTTTTAAATTATCAGTCAGGCAATAAAAATATAATGAACATATACAATAATTTGAAATAAATATTTTCACTCACTGGACTCATGAAAATGTGTTATCAAAAGTCTCCTTCGTAACTTTACTTATGTGAGTTACCAACTGATGCACAATTATATGTATTTTCATGTGCTGAGATTTTGAATTCCTATGACCTAACACTGGAATTTTTAAAAGAGGAGAATAAAATGCCCAATTCTATTGAATTTCACTTAGATTTGTTCACTTGACTTCCTTTGGATATCAGATATTGCTTAAAATCACAAGCTCTTTTAAAAGGCATTAAACCTTGGGATCTTTATGAACATTTGCTCTATTTCAGTGATGCCTTAAGGAGGGCGCAGTAAAAATTCCAGGCAGTCAGTTAGGAGATAAGATAAATAAATAAAAGTTTTAATTGAGCCAACACCGGCTCACAGGAATACACATGAGAATTCTCTCTTCTACAATTAAGTTACAGGTTTTTATAATAGTATCTATCCAATCTCATTTTGCTATTTCTCTCAGTCCTGCCCCCAAACCACCCTCTCCACGCCCCCTCAGGAATTGGGTCTGGGGTATCAGGACCCTTTCTTCATCTTTGTTGTCTTCTTCACAGCACGTCAGGTTCTTGGAGGCCTTCCAAAGCTTCAGATTTGGAGGTCCTTCTGTCCCTGTCTTTATCTTGTGGTTCAGGCTTCATGGTGTTTTTCTGCAATTCTACCTTGAAATACAGACTAAACAGCTTTAAGGAATTCTAAGGGTTGTTAGGATAGGGGTCATGGTGTATAAACATTCAGCTACTAAAGTTACATTACTAATACATTAGATCTACAATAATTTCTAATATCTATAAAATTAAAAGAATCAAAAAAATCAAAAACCAAAAAGACCCTGCGGCATCATCAGAATAGTTCAACACCACTGAGGTATTGTGGGAGAGGAAGGAAGGCAGGAGAGAATAAGGGTGGAGAAAAGGATGTAGGGGTAAATGGCAAAGGAATAAATACGTAGAGGCAACTTTTAAATAATAGATATTTGTCCGTGGTAAATATTATTCTACTGAAAAATGAACAACCAACATTGATGAGGTTAATGATCCAGCACTAGAAGTAACCCTGGTAACATCAAATTGTATGTATGAGAATCACAATGAGCAGTTTTTCTGGTGTAAAATACAACTAAAACATCAGGGACTTAAAACCAAACTAAGCTTTAACCATGAAGAGGAAGATTAAATAATACTGAAATTAACAACCTTAACATTTCTCTTGAAATATTATAGAACAAAAAAATTCTAGTAAGGTCATTACATATTTTATTTTTAAAATATTTCAATTAAATCATAGAATGACTTGCATTGGAGAGGACCCTACAGATCATATAATTCCAAATCCCCTGCCACAAGCAGGGTAACTTTCAGTAGACCAGGTTGCTCAGAGCCCCATCCAGCCTGGTCTTGAACACTTCCAGAGATGAGAAATCCACAAACTCTCTGGGCAATCTGTTCCAGTGTTTCACCACCTTCAAAGTAAAGAATTTCTTTCTAATATCTCATCTAAACCTATCTTTAAGGCCATTCCCCTTTGTCCTATCACTATACGCCTTGGTGAGAAGTCCCTCTCCAGCTTTCTTTTAAGCTTTCTTTAGGTACTGGAAGGATGCTCTAAGATCTAACTGGAACATTCTCTTCTCCAGGTTGAACAGCCCTGACTCTTTCAGGTGGTCTTCATAGGAGAGGTGCTCCAGCCCTGTGACCAGCTTAGCGATCCTCCTCTGGAACCACCCTGACAGGTCCATGCCCTTCTTGTGTTGGGGACTACAGAGCTGGACACAGCACCCTATGCAGAGTCTTACAAGAGCAGAGTAGAGGGGCAAAATCACCTCCCACACTGTGTTGGTCACACCTCTTTGATGCAGCCCAGTACATGATTGGCCTTCTGGGCTGCAAGCGCATTGTCAGTTCATAATGAGCTTGTCATGTACAAACACCCCCAAGCCTTTTTCACAGAGCTAATCTCAGTCCATTCTTCTCCCAGCCAGTATTTGTGCTTGGAATTGCCTTGACCCAAGTGCAGGACCTTACACTTGGCCTTGCTGAACTTCATGAGGTTTGCACAGGCCCTCCTCTCAAGCCTGTTGGTCCCTTTGGATGGCAACCCTTCCTTCCAGTATCTTGACTGCACCACAGAGCTTGGAGTTGTCAGCAAACCTGCGGAGGGTGCACTCAATCCCACTGTCCATGTCACCAAAAAAGATGTTAAAAAATTCCAGTCCCAATACCAAATCGTGAGTAAAGCCACTCATCACTGCTTTCCACTTGGATATTGAGCTGAAAATCCAAAATCTAAAATAGCAGAGTCTTAAAAATCTAAAAATTTGAATTGTAACCATTGAAATCAATTATGCAAAACACTAACTCTTTTAATGTGGGATGCAGGACTTATGCACATAGTTTTCCATGTGAATCAAAGATTCTGTACAATAAAGAGTACTTTAATTCCTACACTTTACCTTTGTCTCTCCCATGTTTTGCCTCTGGAGGTAAAATAAAAATAAAGAAGACAAAAATGGTTTAACTTTTTGAATAAATCTTAGTTTGGAAAAGTTAAATGTAAGAGTGAAAATATTATGAAGGACTGAGGATGACAACACTTGCAAATGTTCTCACTATAATATTACTCTGCTTAAAAAATACATCCTGAAAATTTAGTTCTAGCGTCTCAGTTTCCAGAGAGAAGAAGAAACTTATGACAGAACATCACTAGTAATAAAAACCTGCATTAATTTATTGTGAAGTATGTTTGTGTTTTATGTCTTCTTGTATATTCCCATTCATTATGATAAGAAATGTCATTATTTTCTCCTTACTGAACATATACACACACACCTGCCACAACCACCAACAAAAAAATCCACCAAACATCCCAACAAACAAATTAAAACTGATGTAAAAGCAAAAACCCAACTTCACCTCCTTCACCCTTCTCTGAGATAAAATCGATCCTGAAAGTATGCATGCCTAAAGTAAGATTAAAAGACAATGAGCATAAAAGGATGAAATTAGTTTCTTGAGATTAATATACAGTGTAAGGGATTAACATTCAAAAAACAAAACCAGGGGTTACCAATAGATCCTTGAATTTTTCTGTAATTTCTTAGCAGACGAAGACTGTATAAAGTTTTAAACAGTCAATAGCTACATAGTTTCCCACTGGCTATTAAAGCTTCCAAGATTTTTAATGAGAGATTAAAATGTACGATTGCTATTTGAGATATTCTGTGTTGCATTTCTCTGGTTCAATTTGTTGAATTATTAATAACTGTATAGCAGCAATAGAGTCAATTTTAAAAAGTGATGAGATTTTTAATGTTCCTCTTTAACAAAATAACATTCAATATTAAGTTATAAGAATGAATCTATTGTGAATGAGCAAGAAAAATCTCTAAAGATGTTTTCTTTTAGATGCATCTTGCATAACGAATGCAGGAGAGAGGGTATCATGGTGTATGGTCAAAAAATACTACACAATATTAACAAGGCTGAATTTTGATAGATGAGTAGGAGCCACGTGAACAACTTTATTCCTCACAAGATTTACAGATATCTGTTTCAGTAATTGCCCACTGTCTTCAAAAGCCTCACAAAAAATATCCAAAGATCATTTTAAAATGCATTTCAGATTGTTTTGAAAGGCTGCCAATAATCTGGTGTGCCGAAACCCAGCCTTTTATTGTCCCAGCAGCCAGATAGTTCTGCAACACAGATGCCATGTCAAAGAGAGAAGCACTTGAATGTAAGGAACTGGCTCAGATTCTGCATAGGCAAAGAGGAAAGGAACATTAGACAGAAAATGTTCAGGTTAACAATGCCTTCATGAGGTCTTAATGCCGAGGAGAGACCAGCTTACTGAGATGTTTGTGTCTTTAGAACCTACTTGAATCTGGAACATAAAGCAGAAAGACTATGTCTATGAACTTATTATATTGAAGTAAGGGAAGGATACTGACAATATAATGAAGAGAAATAAAGCAAAAAAAATAAAATCACAGAATCACAGAATATGCTGAGTTGGAAGGGACCCACAGAATCACTGAGTCAAACTCCTAGCCCTGCACAGAACCATCCCCAGGGATCACACCAGATGACTGAGAGTATTGTCCAAATGCTTCTTTAACTCTGTCAGGCTTGGTGCTGTGACCACTTCCCTGGGGAGCCTGTTCCAGTACCCAATCACCATCTGGGTGAAAAATCTCTTTCTAATATCCAACCTAAAGCTCCCCTGAGACAAATTCAGATTGTTCTCCTGGGTCCTGTCACTAGCCATCACAGAGAAGAGATCAGTGCCTGCCCCTCCTCTTCCCCTCACAAGGAAGTTGTAACTGCAATGAGGTTTCCCCTCAGTCTCCTCTTCTCCAGGCTGAACAGACCAAGTGACCTCAGACACTCCTCATATGGCTTCCCCTCCAGGCCCTTCACCATCTTCTTTGCCTTCCTTTGGATACTCTCTAATAGCTTAATACCTTTCTTATATTGGGGTGCCCAAGACTGCACACAGTATCCAAGGTAAGGCTGCCCCAGTGCAGAGCAGAGCAGGACAATCTCCTCCCTCCAAGCTGGTGATGCTTTGCCTGATGCCCCCCAGGACAGGGTTCGCCCTCCTGGCTGCCAGGGCACTGCTGACTCACATTCAACTTGCCATCCACCAGGACCCCCAGGTCCCTTTCCATAGCACTGCTTTCTAGTGTCTGATTCCCCAGTCTGTCCATACATCCTGGGTTGCCCCATCCCAGGTGCAGAATCCAGCACTTCCCCTTACTGAACTTCATATGGTTGGTAATTGCCCAGTCCTCTGCGTTGTCAAGGTCTCTCTGCAGGGCCTCCCTGCCTTTGAGGGAGTCAACAGCTCTTCCCAGTTTTGTGCCATCTGCAGACTTGCTTGGTGCCCACTCCAGTCCTGCATCCAAGTAATTTATGAAGATATTGAAGAGCACAGGGCCCAAGATGGAGCCCTGTGGAACCCCACTAATGACAGGTCACCAGTCTGATGTCACCCCGTTCACTGTTACCCTCTGTGCTCAACCTGTGATTCAATTTTTCATTCACCACATGATGTATTTATCCAGCTGTGTGCTGGACATTTTGTCAGAAGGAGCCTGTGAGAGAGTATCAAAAGCTGTACTGAAATCTAAAGATTACATTGACTGACTTCCCTTGGTCACCTAGGTGGGTTGCCTTGCCATAAAAGGAAATCAGGTTTGACAAGCAGGGCTTTCTTCTCATGAAGCTGTGCTATCTCTGACCAGTGACTGTTGTCTTTCAGGTGTTTTTCAATACCTCCCAGAATAATCTTCACAATTTAGAAGGCACTGAAGTGAGAGTGACAGGTCTGTAGTTTCTGTGGCCCTCCTTTTTGAAAATCGAGGCAATGTTCATGAACTTCCAGTCAGCTGGGATGTCTCCAGATTCCCAAGACTGCTCAAAAATCTTCAAGAACAGTTTTTTGACCATGGGACTAAATAAAAGAATACAATTACAGTATCCAATTGCATGATCCCTTGGCATCAAAGACTGCAGCTTTCATTGATCCCAAATGCACACACTTCAGCTCCTATCTGCTGTTAAGTTGTATGTGAATATCTTAGATCTTAACCAGTATTAGCATCAGTGTGACAGGCTATTTTTTTGCTTGACACTTCCACTAATTCCTAGACTTAATAGCTTTCTTCCCCTATGACATAGAATACTTTTAGAATGATTGACATTAAATTTTATTATACTGCTAGTGGACTCAAAATTAATTTTAATCAAATGCTGTAGAAATGCTTTAGCTGTGTTTCCAATATGTAGCTGCAGCTATATGCCAAACTGGTAATTTTTAATTTAATGCATATGTCAATTAATACATTAATATTCAATATCTTTATAGAAAATGTAAAAATTAAGCTCTGAGACAGTGCTTATTGTAAATGCTAAATAAAGTATTTAAGGATGCAAGAAAAAAAGTCCCATCTTTGATAGGAAATATTCTACAAGTCAAAAAGTGATTTGCCTCAGAGAGAAAATAATAGCTACTTAAATCTCCTCTGAATTCACTGGGCCAGATTTTTCATTCTAGTTATGTGACATTTAGTGCTGGGTTAGTCAGAAACAGAAGTCAGTTTCTTTATTTTTTATTTTTGTCTGGAATCAGCTGGGATATGGATCAACCTTTCAGTAAGCTGTTCCAGCACTGAGGATCAGCAGAATGATTCCCATGTGGCTTGTTTTGGCTACAGCTACTGTATAAATTCAGCAGAGAACACCACAAATGACTTTCCTAAGTTATCTTCATACATCAGTTATCCTTACAAAACCCTGTAGGGAAGGTAATTATGATTCTCTTTATGAATAGCTTCTTTCTTTTTCTTCTCTCATTTGATATAGATCTGTGATATGGGGATTCAAAAACCTCCACTGACTCCTTCCATTTAATTTGTCTGCCTTTGTTCTACAAGAGGTAAGTTAATAAGATGGTGTGGCAGAATAAGTGAGATGTCATTTCTTACATCTGCGTGTTGAAACTACAGCTGAATTTGGGAGAAGATGTGTTCTTCCTGTGGCAGAATCATCTAAACAGATGGGAACTTACCCTACAGTCTTTGTCTATGCTACAAAAGACTCTGTTTTACCAAAAGTGGTGAAACTTGTAGGAACATAACGTTTTTTTAAAGCTCTGTTCCTTTGTTGAGATTGAAGACAGGCAAAATTCTTACAGAAATCAAGAGGAATATGCAGATGAAAAGACAGAGCTTGGTCACCTAAACTTCTTGTCCCTGAGAAAATGAGCTGAAAAACTACCCGAAACTTATTTTCACTGTGGTTTAAGGATTAAAAATACCAATCAAAAACCTATTTTCAAGGTTTTTTAAAATATTTTCCCAATTTCTTACCTGAAAGTAGAGTTTTGCATAATATGAAAAGTCAGTCAGGATTTTGGGCACCTGACAAACTTTCAGGGGCAACCTTGACTTACTCTACTGTGGCTTTGGCAGCACAAGCTGGAAATACTGAGGGTACTTCAGTGAAAGTTATATTCAAATAAATGGCAAACAGAAATTTTAAATTCTATGTCATTAATTTGCTTTGGTCTGAAATTTAAATTTCATGATTTATTTATCTACATTGTAAAAACTTTCACTGTAGTAGTTATAGCCATTCATAGAGGTACAAATTTGCTTAAATCTTGCTATAATAGTAGAATAATATCTCCAAAATGTCTGTATTTTTGTGTCAGTGTAAATTTGCATTCTAACATGCAAATTCCCTACAGAAAATTCACAGACTTTTGAGACTTACTGTAGAATTTGTGAAAGTAGTATTCCAAAGGAAAATTTTCTGACAAAGGCAAGCAAAAATAGCACTTAACTGCTAGTCTGAGGTAATGTACACTTTGTACAACCAGTCTCTGCATTTGAGAATAAGGCCTGATAGAAGTATCTCTTATTCAATACACATTACATAAAGATTCTGTTCCTTTGAAGATAGACATACTGTCTTCTACCATCCCATCTCGCACCATCTTACAGTTCTAGGATGTTTATTAAGGATTTCCTGGAAACCATACTTTTCTGACATGAGGAGTAAATTTTGCCAGAAAAGAGAAAAATTACTCTCAAAATACTACTCTCTGGTCGCTGAATTTGGAATTGCTTAACTGAGGACTGTCTGATGACTATCTGACTATGCAATAGTAATACATTTTCAATTAATACAGTCATGCTTTTTCAGTAGCTTAATGTATACCATTTCTGAAAATGGGGTTTTTAAAGAAAATTAAAAAGCATATGCATTTGACATCATAATGATTCCTTACACATGTCCAATGACAGGGATAAACTATGTGGAGCTAATCTCTTTAGTGGCTTGATACTGTTGTCAGTGGTTTCTGACAACAGGACACTGCTGGATTGCAGAATTTCTTTAACTGAAAAAAATTACAAATCCTAAAGGCACTAGACTGAATTCTGACACACTGTTCAGCTTGTGCTCTCTTGTCCCATCATATCATCTTAGTCCTTCCTCAGTTTTCCACTCTAGAATCTTCTACTTGTTAACAGATGGGAGTCTTTCCAGCACGTTGTCTTGCAGTCCTATATGTGTCCAGTACTGCAAGGAACTCTTGGAAAAATCTTGGTCTCTAATCTTGCCTCTTACGATGTATTGCAAAGAGTTACGGTTGCCTTCAGTATGTACAGGTAAGAATTCATCAAAAGATTTTCCACTCTTACGCGACGTCCTTTTTATATATGATAAATTTTGGAGCTCATTTTTCTAAAATTATTGACCTGTTTTGTTCAATTGTCTAATGTGAGTCTTCTAAACTGTACAATTCAGGAGAATCCTGAGTCTTCTAAGGGTAGGCATTGGAGAGGTAGCTCTAGATTCACAGTAAATCTCTCCTGTTCAGTTCTTTCACATATAAGATTTTACCAATACGCAGAATAGTTTTTCTAAATGGCTAGAAGCATGCTCAACTGTTCCTAAAGGTGCAGAGATTCAAATACACATTTGAATTAGTTTTGTTTGGATATAAATTGTTTTTAAGGAGGTTTAATACCATACATGTGATTTCTAATTTCACCTGTTAAGAATTACTAAATGGCAATTATTTTCTAAGTTTTCTGTCCTGCTAAATATAGTAATATTTTCTTCCTAGTTATAGAGAGTCACACTCTATACAGTGTATTTGAAAGTTAGTAATATTAACTATATTTAAAACAATGGTTGCAGTATAATGTTGTTGGGGTTTTTGGTTTGTTTCTGAAGTGGTTCCTTAGAGAATCCTTCTCCGATATTTTCCTTTAAAGAGACATTTCAGTAGGCATTTTGAAATAGAACTGAAGGACAAGCATAACATGTTTGTTCATTTATCTAAATATAATGTTTTCTGGTGGGAAAGTATCTGAGCAACAAGTCTGAAAGTTAATTAAGCAATTCTGTGGTAAGACATTTGGAAAATCTTTGAAAAAATCCCTCTGGCATTTAGAAGACTGAATAAGAGCAGAGGGAATTTGAGGATTATTGTCAAACTTTCAAAGTATGTATTAGAACATTTGAAAGTGTTCTGACATTTGAAACTTTTAAGACCAACTCACCAGGGTTACTTGCTCTGGTAAGGAATACATTAACCAGAATAATCCTTAAAATAAATTATGATAGTCAGTTGAATTTGATTACAGTGACTGAATTAAAATAATTAATTCAAAGAAAATATGCTCTCCAGAATGCCAAGAGGAAACTCAGAATCACTATATTTCATGCAACAAAACTGAGTTTGCATAAATAAAGCCCAACTTTGCATACGTAGTAAACGAGGGACAATGCAGCAAGAAATAAACTGATTTAAAATATATTTTAAAATGACTGTTCCATTGATGGATCAAAAAAAATGATGATTTTTTAGGCCATCTGAGCGGCTATGATCTTATTAGTGATTTCCCAGATACTGAAATTCTAAATGTGAGGGCATTTGTGTGATTCACACACCCAAACCAGCTGAATATTTGTCTAGATTCCTACATATTCCTACTCCTGCATTCTATATTGTAGTCATCGAACCATCAAAACTGAGTTGAGTTGATATAGAACTTTTCTGACAGTGGGACAGGGTAGACCTTCAGAAACTCAGGGAGAAAGTGATTCACTAAAGAGTATTATTCAGGAAATATCAGAAATAAAGTGTTAGGGCTAAAACATACTTTCACCACAGATGCCATCATGCAGCTTCACCGTCTTTAAAAGTAGTGGTCCTTGAAAGGAACACTGGTATTCTCACACTGAGTAGAAGGGTGTCCATTGGCATTAGCTTCCCTGTTGCTGCAGAGAGACAAGGACTTCTGCTCTGTGCCAGGGAAGAAGAAAGGAATGAATTCGGCTTTATGACAGGGAAAATACTATGTTCAGCAAAATTTGCCTTGTATTACCCATCCATATGTATAACCTTCCATACTGTCAAATTAAATTTTTTTTGAGAGATAACCTGTAGGTTAGTCTCATGAAAACATGGCAATTACAAGAATTACTAATTTTGAAAATATGAAATTTAGTAAAATCCAGTTACAGACGTAACTTTCAGTATTCTACAAGTTCATACAGTAACACCGCAATTCAGAGAAGCTTAGGAAAAAAACCCTAACAAACTCTAATATTGCAATATCATTTTGTGGGACTAATACTCTGTGAATTTTGGAGCACTTTCAACTTCAGATTGAAACTCACAGAGGATTCAAACCTGACTACAGGTTATTGCTAGAAGAGGCTTGAGGCAGGGGGGGGTCATGTTAAATTAAGAAGCAGGAATAAAAAGGTTGTGTGTTTTCTTGAACCAGAAGAAGGATTTCGGTCAAGCAACTTACTGTTGCATCTGAAATAAACTCCAGGAAGTTAATAGTTCACGGGTCTTAGGATATTGATGGAGGCAACATTTCTGGCTCTGTATGCTTCCAGATTTAGCTGATCTTTAAAAATTAGTTCACTTGCCAGTTTTCTTAGATTTCTTCTGTAGTCTGAACAATGGATCATATTTAGGAAGCAATTGAAAAGGTTATTCCTGTTTTGTAATTATAAATCAATGAATAGCACAGTCCACGAATGGAGCATAACCAGCTTAGATTTTTGTAAAGGTGGATACCAAAAACTTCAAAAAAGAAAATGCTCATTGTAATATCTAATGGTAGGGAACAAAGTTAAGGTAGCATACTGAGGGATATAAAGAGCCTGTTAAGAGGATCATAACCCTTAGAGCAGGCTAGAATTCCTGCATTCTTTAGACAGCAAGAGGGTCTGTACTCAGGTTCTTCTTACATGAAAATTTTCAGGAGAAGAATAACCCTTTCTGATTGTTCTCCCCCCCAAACAACTAGTTGCACAATTGCATGTCTTGTTTGGTCATACCAAAGGAACATTTGTCATATTTAGGTTGAATGTGGATTCAAGAGCAGTATCATAAAGTCGGGTGATGTGGTTTGAATGGCAATGTATCTAACAACACATTATAATTCAAATTTTATTAAGGTAGTGAGAAAGATGAGCAATAATGCACCCACATGGTGACTTACCAGATCACTGGTAGCAATTGTAAATGATGCCATAGTTCTGGTGGACTGTCAGGGTCACAATGTCAGGGTCATCGCATAGCCAAAGCCAGTTGTACAAATGCCTTTTGAATGCAGGTAAGAGTTGTGACAGCCTGTGGCTCTGCCAATGGTGACATGATATGAGAGAATCATACCTGGTGTGTTGGTAGCTTGTCCTACACATCATTTTGGATGATGTGGCTGTCATCCTGCTTAAACATTGATGTTGTTCAAAGGGCAGGGTGTCATGAGGCAGGTTGCCAGTGTTTTAAACATATGTATATAATATAGTCTCAGGTGTTGGCCTACATCTGCACCACACCAGAGCTACAGAACTCCCGAAGAACAGTTTCTAGTTGACAGCCCCTTTTGGATATTCTTTATGGTAGAGGCCCAGAGAAGCTTACTTTAGTAGTGGGAGACATGATGCATCCCCCCTCCCCAGCTGCACTATGATGTGAGAAATGCTCCTTTAGGCCTCGGCCTTGGAAAACTGCACACAGATAAGCTTCTCTTGAGCTTATCTGAAATACAGTCTGTTCCCAAGAACTAGCAGATGTCTAATGAGCACCTGCTTTTATAATGAACAACCTTGGAAACTTTTTCTTGCCTAAATAACAACATAAGTGGAATGATATTTTTGTTGTTGAACCTTCAAAGGAAGCTACTGACTTGAATTACAGCAAGGATGAAAAATTACTGTGACTAAAACCCGCTCTCTTGCAACCCTATAAACAGCAGTCCTGACTGCGATCCTTTGAGCTCTCCGTTCCCAGAAGATAAGGGGATAATGTGTATGTCTCAAATATTGATAAGCAGATGGCTGTGGAGCCAACCAAGGACTGTTAGTAGTAACAGACAAGAATTGTTGGTAATAACCCAAGGCTATTAGTATTAACATGCCTTGAGATTTTGCTGGAGAAAGAGGGTCAGGTGGAGATAGGGCAGTCTTTCTCTGTGAGAAAAAACACAATGCAGTATGGTGCAAGCACAATAATGAGAGGCAAGAAGTGGGCGTGGACTGTAGGGAGGGACTGAGACCACCAAAGATCCCCAAATCCTTCTGACCAATTTTCAGAAAAACCTGAAAGAATGGGTTGCGTATGATAACTAATTTACATAAGAAGTGAAAAACGTGTCTTTTGGGGCAGAGAAACCTGTCCATAAAAAGATAGCCCCCAAAGCTCCGGCAGTGCCCGCCAGGACACTGGACAACTCATTGGCTGGACTGACACAGTTGGATTGACGCTTATCAACTGGATTGGTGCTGAAACCAGGATCGACACCCCCTCAGCTCTATTGATGTCGGGACCTCCCTCCATCCCTCCCTCCTGTTTCACCCTGCCCTTTTTTCCAAAACCCACTTCTGTGTGCTTTTATCATAGGTCAGGGACTAACACACCAATTTCTACACCTATTGTGTAATTTACTCATAAAACTTTCTTAGACTTATTTAAGAACCCTCTGACTTTTGCTCATCCCTTTCAATCAATGACTTTTTACAAATCTTAGGTCCTTCCTTCCCATTGAGGGTGGGCTGCCACATACATAAACCAATGGATGTAGTCATCTGCATTAGGACAAATGGATCCCACCTTTAACTCAGTCCTATGGGAAGCTGGATAGTACATGTTTAGATAACTGAACTCTTATGGTCACCAAGGAGGAGAAAAGCTGATGAAAAGCTTAAGATGCATTCTGTTCAGCTTTTTGAAGATAAACTAGTGCTTTTTTAGTGCACAATCAGGAATATAATCATTACATAGGCTTGTGTTACTCTTATAGCATCAACTAAGAAACTTGAAAAAGAAATCTAGGATTCAGAGTCCCTGAAATAATTTTCTAATCATCTTTGTCTTGATAACAAATTTTCTTTTCTTTCATTTAGATCTGAAATACTTACATCTATCCCAAATAAAGAATGACATACTTATTTCCAGATAATTTTTCAGATCTCATGATCTCCATCCCCCCCAACCAACAAACTTTAACTGCTCAGCTTGCATTTTCTTCAGCAGCAGAGAGACAGAATTGGAAGTCTCAAAGAAAAAGAAAGATTTGCAATTTTTTGAAGGCTTCCAAGTCATTATATAAAGTGCTTAGTAGATTAATGGCTTTCTTGATTCATATGCTGGGAGTAAGAGACTTCTTGCACAACTGCTGTGTTATCAATTACTCCGACACAGTTGTACTGCCAGGTTCTCCTACTGTTCAGAACTTGCACTTTGTCTCTTCCTTACAGACTGAATCTCAGCAAAACTCTCCCAAAACAGCAGGCAGTTTTCAGAAAGTGACCCTTTACTGATGTCTCTGTCCATTCATAACTCTGACCCTTGAAAAGCAAACAACCACTTGTGCTGATTTCCAAAGCACAGTCAAGATTAGCCATGTCATGAAGAATTGAAGGTAACTCTCTCAGTATCATGATTAGGAATGTAGTGCTTGACTTTAATAATCTTTACTACTGAGGTGACTGTAAAATCAACATATTTACACTGAAACTCAGTCTATTGCAAACTCATTTACAAGGAGATAAAAGCAAAGGGCAACCACCCGATCATTTAAATCATAGTGTACTGGCAAATGCTATTGAATAGGTGGTGTTGATAGACAGCAGAGAGGCAGTAGGGAATAGAAGAGTTCATCAGTTTATCTTTTACAAATATTTTTTCTGTGAATGTCTCTGGAGTCTCTTTTAGGAAGGATTCAGAAGGAGGAAGGGATATTTTAATCTTTAAGCATAAACATGGCACTGTGTGGGTTTTCTCTGAGGCTCACTCTCTCAGGTTGGATGTGTGGTAGCTACATCACCTTCTCACCCTTTGCTGAGAAGTAGAGAACAGCATAAACTACATAGGAACAGGAAAAAGAGAGAACAAATTTTTGACTGTCCTATTTTAAATAACTATAAGGGTTCCTCCAAGAGACAGTAATGTCAGTAAGACTTCCCTGTACTTAAAACTATTACTCAAATAAAGTCAAGTCAGTCTCTAGTACTGTTCTCTTTCAGACACATCCATAGTCAGCCATGTGTTGATACAATGACATTGAGGAGCCTCTCAGAGCTTTGAACCTTTGCAGTAGCACCTTAGGAGAAAAAACGGGTGCTGCTGATACCTGTCTGCAGCAATCATACTGTCTGCAAGTTCAGACAGGTTGTGTTGCTGTGTAATTTTAAACTAAAATTCTGAGATCTTAATATACTGTAAAACCCAGAAGCCTTAGGTATGGATCTACCATGTCTGTACCTTTATCTGGTAACTTCTTTTCCTTTATCTGGAAAACCACTGTGGCATCAAAATTCTCAAAGACCAGAGTACTTGGGCTGAAGAATGCTGCAAGCCTACTGTGGCCTAAAATGCTCATAAAATAGCAAAAACTTTATATTGTGCTCCTCATTTCTGTTACTGCTAGATAAAAGCAGCATCAAAATTTCTGCTAAGTGTTCATATATGCCTCATGTTGAACACATTCCACCCACAAATAGTATAATATGCTCCAACATCTTCATACTACTGTATTTTCTTGAAATATTTTGAAATTAATAGATTTCTAAAGCCATCTGGAATAATTGCTTAAATCACAGAAACTCTCTTAAAATATGTACATAAAGTTGAATTGTCAGTGCATATTGTGTTACAGCATGAAGCATGTTATTTACCATTGGCCTAGTCTTCTTTTTATAATTCTGCTTCCTGCTGCTTTTCAAATAGCTTTTACATTCTTTCAATTGTCAGTTGCAAATTGAAAATATATGCATATTGACATAATAGAAATTAGAACAAAATTACATTAAAACCAAGCTATTTTTATTGCCTGTTGCTTTATTTTCCTGTTGTTGCTTAAAAAGAAATATTTATGCTTTAGGGTATGCAGGCGTAAGTAAACCTGTTTATGCATGTGTAAACATATACATCCTTTTCCAATAATTGTAAGTGGCATTACAAGGCACAAGCTTTGGGAAAAGAAGAATGTCAGCAAGGAAATATATATAAATAACATTTATTTTTGTTTCTGAGGAATTAACAGTCTTGCAAAAAGAACTGGGTAGCTAACATGCTTTGTTTTCTATTTTTTTTGATGTCACTAATACAGCTTTTCCTTGAATAAAAACCATGGGTCACATTTATTATTTAACAATTGCATAAAAATATTATCTCCATTGAATTACTATCTGAGGCATATTATAGAAGAGACAGGAACACCACTTGCAACATAATAACAATGAAAATAAAATAAAGCCTTCTAAAATAATGAAATAAATGAATGAAAATAATATGAAAATAAAATAAAACTATATGCCTTCTATTTTTTCATTTTCTCTCATCAGAAACAAACAATATTGTGTAGAGCACTGGTGAGCTGTTTGCCACTTCTGTAGAAAAATCTTTTGTCTTACACCATAGTTTTATCTTTCCTTTCACTTATGGGAATCACTTATTCTTCACCTCACTTTATTTGCTTGCTACTTAGCAATGAATCTCATCCAAACCCAGTGTTAAGCCACGCTTTCTAGCCTCAAAGCATTCAGAAAGTGCTTCAGATTCTTTCTGAAGGAAGATTCTGAAGCTAAAGAAAAATTGTTGATGTGCAGTGTTATTCTCATTTCTGTGCTTGAGCTCACATTGGACAATACTACTCCTCCTTTAGAGAAACTTCTAATATAACGCAAAAACCTGTTTACTGGATATCTGTACTCACCACATCTGTACAATGGAATATTTTTGTCCACAGATTGTGAAGTTATCTGTCCTAAAACTTCAGAGAAGACTAAGAATAAATATAGGTTAAAAAGACATTGGTTAATTTATCCCACATAGTAACCACTAAGAGGGACTTATCAAGTGTTCTAGATAGAATCAATATTGCTGTTTCCTAGAATAATACTTTAAAGAGACTGGAGGTAGAACACTGCCTACTGTCAGTCAAGGATTCATTCCACATGAAGTTTATTGTCAGAGAGAGATAGAATTTTATCTTCATACATGAAAAAAACTTACATTAAGGTGCCTAAAACCACAAAATGAATTACACTTCTAGGCATCACCTTGGTGGCAATTTAAGCAGCTAAGCTCAGTAATGACCCTGTAAGTGCATCATCTTCAGAGCAATCTAATTCATATATTCCCTTTCTGGCCATTTATTATGGTGTTCATGCATTTTATGTTTCTATATATTCTGTTCAAAACATAATATTTTCCTTCTAGCCTTTCAAAGGGCATTTTAGACTTGTCTTGCCATTGTGGTTTATATTCTTTCTTCAGACCCCTAAGTTTAAATATTTCTCTTGTGTGTTGCATAGGGTATTACAAACCTAGACAGTAAAATGCAAACCACAAACAATGTAAAATTCAACTTGCTTAAACACTTAACTCTCTTCCTCCGTCAAAACCCCCCTGTTTTGTTGATTATAGCAACTTAACTCTCTTCCTCCACCCCAAAAAATGCCTGTTTAGTGATTATAGTAAACTTTTCCATTCTTGCTATCTTGGTTTAAATTCTTATGCAAAATTATTTGGAAGATAGGTGTTCTGATACATGAAAGAAATGACATTTTTCTAAATCATGCAACAGAAGAAGTCATTTAGTGTTCAAATGTGTCTAAGGCGGAAAATTCATGCCTACATTTCCTAGTATTACTGGATCTACTGGGCTGAAATGACACACTTTTTCATTGTAAATGGTGTCTCTAATGACTAGGCTGGAGACCTAAGGTTGGTTGGTCATTTATGATCAGTAAATGTTAATTGTTTTACGTGATTTAGATGCTTAGATGTTTTACATGCTTAGAATACTATTTTCATGGTTGCCATTTTAGATATTTCTTTTTCAGATATTTCTTTCCATTGTTTTCCATTCTTTTACTCTCTCCTTATGTAATTAATATTAAGATGTTTGTTGATGATAAGATTTTAAGTCCTCATTAAGGACTTTTGAAACATAGAATACTAATAAAAACCTCTTGTAACAAGACATTTAGTTAAGGACCCATGAAGCTTAGGGTGCCTCAGTTTAAGATATCACTGATGATGATGCAGTCTCATTTAAGGAAGTATCAGCTCAGTTCTGATGAACTCAGTCATGGCAATAAAAATGAGGCCAAATAAAATCACATATTCACAGGAAAAATAATCAAATAAATTAATATAAACATTTCTTATTTACTTTTCTTTCAACAAATTAATTACAGAGACAATACAATAATATCATCCATACACTGGGAAAGTGTGCAGGTTTAAAATACCTCTTTTGAATTCCTGTTTACTCTGCTTTCAAACAAATGCAGGCAATTTTAATGGAATAGAATTTCAGTCATAAAACTAGTCTGTAGGCTCTGCCTATAGCATTTCAACCCTACCGGCGCATACCTGCTCATGATGGAGCAGTGCCTCAATGGGACACTCATGGTAGGTGTTTCTGGAAACTGTTCTTGATACAGTCCTATTGGTTTAACATCTATAACTGGTCACCAGAACCACTGAAGAATAGGGCTTGTACGCTTATGGGGTCAAGCAAGAGGTAAGTCAGGATTTTGGGTATAGTAGTGCTGCATAAATACAAGACTACAAGCTAATTAATTAAAACAAGCTAATTTAGTGTCATCTAATGTATTTCAACCTTCCATATCATCCTCTGGCCAGCCTTCCTGCACCATCTTGGCCACTGTGACTGTATCAAATCCCATGTTGCTGAATGCTTATACTTTCTTTAACCGCTTTTCAAGGTGGTTGCTGTCAGAGGTAGGGCACTGTGAGAGGCAGAAAAGTAGGAAACATGGACCTTCATCTGATGGCATGATTATCTCATGCTATTTTCTTATGTTTGTTCTCTTTTCTCCCTGTGCAACTCATGCTGTTACAGCCATAGCCTCTCTTTATATAATGCCTTCTGCTAAATGGGCAGTGACTACAGAGTTACCTCAGATGGGGTTGTTTCTCATATAAAGAAAATAAACAATGTTAAATACCATTGTTAAATACCTATTGGCTAATGTTGACAAGTAATGAATTTAAACTCTCTTCTTTTTTATGAACATTTATTTCCTTTATATACATCCAAGAACATTTCTCCTTATGTCTCAATCTTCTTTGAAATTTGCATCTCCTTTTTGTGTTGTTGTTGTTTTTGTTTTTAATTTATCCATGCATCTACTATGTAGGTGCTGGCTAAATGAATCAGAATTTTCAGAAATTGTACTAAACCTGCTTAAAATGGAAATTCTTCACAAGGACTGAAATGGAAGAGAGCATGAGTAGAACGGTTTACACTGTTGTCACTAATAGATTGGAAATACTTTGTGAAAAACAGCGGTTTCTGAGAGACTTGTCTAAACACATATCATTATACCTAATGATGCTGCTCAGTTGCACAGGCATTAGTTAATTGCTTTTTGTGCCATCAGATTAACAAGCATCAATAGTTCCACTGTTGTATTTAAGATTTTTTTTAATTTTTTTTTTTTAAATGAGGCCAAGGACAGATATATTGTGTACTATCAGAGAATCAATCCCATATTTACAGATAGTTTCTTCAATAGTAAAGTGTTCTTACCAGTAATGAAATATCTTGTGGTATTTTGTCTCTGTTTCTGGGCATCCTGCCCCATATGGTTTACTCTCTGTCTTTTGTCTGTTTCCAGGTCTCCTCATTCCAACTAAAAATGACTTCTAGTCAAGGGATTTCCGAAAGAAAGACAATTTGGGACAGGGAATAGAGGATGACTGAGAGACGGGTGCGCACTGAAAGTGCATGCACAGCTGTTAATTCGTGCATGACTCTCTTTCTAAAGTATAACAGTCCCTGACTAGAAACAGTTTTTGACTCTGTAATGTAATTTGTGGAGGCAGGAGTTCTTTGCCATTCTTGATCGGTCAGCTGGGGACAAATTGAAACTAACATATGCTGGGATTGAATGGTCATGCCTCAGTAGTGTCCCTCACTTTTTTTCCAGAAGGCCTGAAAGTTCAGAAATCAGAAATGTCAGTGTTCCCTGCAGCCCCAAAACAGCCAAAGTACAGTCCTCTTGCTTCTTAGAAAAAAATTCAGCTGGGTTCCCAGATTAACTCAGGTCATTAAACGTGCAAATTCAAGATTTAGATCTATGGGAGTTTTTAGAAACTGATTTGACTTCTAGCTCTGGAAACAGACATTTGGAACTTTGGGGGCTCTGTCATCCCCAGCATTCAGAAAGAATTTGTGAATTAGGCACATTTATGATTTTTTTTAATTGTGATATTAATCTACCAGTCACTGGTACCCAATTTCAAAAAATTTAGAGCTGAATATGTTGGTCCATTTTATTGTGTTAATGAATACAGAAACCTGTTATCTACTGATTTATCATGATGCTCAGGGTTGTGCTATAGTTTATGACAATTTACTTGCCAAATAAAGCATGCATATTGTTTTCAATTTATTTGTGCTCCCAGGAGAGTGGTAAAACTATTTTGTTTAATAGGCTAATAACAATAAGAGAGCTAAAGCTGGAGGTTTTCTAGAGTTTCTGGAAATATGTATTTCAGCTTGAACCACAACAGTCACTTCTGGCATAAGTGTACTAATGTAACATTTACAGACTATGTGAGTAATTCAAAAATTCTCGGAACCACCAAAGCATTGATATTTGAATAAACTGTAAGAAAGCACACAAAAAGATATAAACCTTTACATTTAAATGTCATCTTTTTCTGAATGATTAATTTGATAGTTTAATTACTACCTTTCTGTAGATATTTTTAAATCAGTATTTCCCATTTCAAAGTGTGTGTCTGTAGAACTGTCACTTCCATGCTTTCTGAACAGCCTAACCATTGGTTGTAACCGTGACTTCCTAGGAGCAGCACAGTCTCACTCTGACTTGAGCCAACCTGTACACTTTGGGGAACGTTTATGTAGTGATTAATTTATCTAAATTTACCTTTCTCTCCTCAACTCTCTTACTATGTTGCTGGGGTTTCTTGTGGTGGGAAAGCAGATTTCTTACCGCTTCATGCACCAGCTCCTTTCCTATAGCTGCCACCTTTAATCTGATCTGCTTGCTTTCCTTGGGGACTTGTGCTCACAGGGAACGTGCATCAGCTCACACTCTTTACTTAACTGACGTACAATGCAGCCGTCCTCTCCTGGACCAAAGACTGCCTTCTCTCACCTGCTGCTATCCACAATGTATAGTAAGAGATCTGCTTGACATAAACAGACTACTGCAGGGACTTTTGTCTCCCACTCTAGCTATATTGTAGGTGGCCACAATCTGAAAGATACAAAAATAAATGGCACTATTTTGCAGCAGCTCTTTGGTGTTTCCGAATGAGTGCTTCAGGCTGTATTAAAGTCCACTGGATTTTGCAAACACAATGAAATCGTGTTGCCCGAGGCATTGCTGCTGTGCAGAAATTGTATGCTATATCACATCATTCATTTGTCTTTACTGCCCGTACATGCCTAGGGAGCAGTAGATCTACCTGATCTGTTGAAGAAAGATATACCTGGATGGGCAGGTATGAGTCAGCTGTGCAGTTGTGCAGGACCTCAATTGGCAAGGATTGAATCAGAAACCATGCAGCCGCATTACTATTATTGTGGCTGACTTCGTATGGCCACAAAGACATCTGCTTCTAGTTGACGGCCTAGAGCTGATTTGCATCTTTTCACTCAGTCATACCGTGGAAACAAAACTCATTCTGAAAAGCACCAAATGAAGGTAACCCATAGTCACACAGGCATATTTTCAAGACTTTTATTATATTTATAACTAATACAAACAAGTAAAAAAATGCTAGTTATAGAGATCTTGAGGTTCCAGACCTAAAAGCTCTTGATAACTGAAGTCAGAAATGGCTGGGTAAGAGGCAGCCTGTGAGAACAGGCTCTTCAGAGAAAAGAAATACGCTGTTTCTTTTCCAAATGATTATTTCTCTTCTTTTTTTTTTTCCCCACTCTGCTACTTGTCAATTCTAGCCATATCAATGGGCAAGGTGTTTTGTATTGTGTAATTTTTTCTATGCACAGGAGTCAATTTTGCAATTCATAAAAATAAATTTCAAAAACCAATGGAAATGCCATATTTGTTTTAAGAATAGTCTCTCACTAGTTGCCATTTTCCTGCCGGTTTCAGCATCACACATTGCTGGCATAAATATATAATTTTTCAACCGCAACTAATATTTGCTTTCTTTTCCATTCTACAATAAGTATGATCCCAACTTATTTAACTAAGAATTAGCTGAAATAAATTTAACAATAGAAATAAATTAAATTTATTGTTCAAGATTTTAGTTTTCAAACGTTTTCCTCATTCTTATTAATATATTCCTATTGCTTCTGAACACCAACAGAACTTATATCAGTTTTACTGCATAATGAGTTTGCACTTAGCTATCTATATGGAAAATAACTTTAATCAGACTTCCCTTGGAAAAGAATGAGGATGACTTTAGCATCTAAAAGTAGAATTTGAAAATTATAAACTTTACCTCAAGTAAATTGAGTAGGCAAGTATGTAATAATGGCTCATTAAAAGTTACTGAATCTCAGAATTATACAATTACTGAGATTGGAAGGCACCTCTGGATATCACCTACTCTAACTCCTCTGCTCATAGCAGAGCCAGCTAGAGCAGACTGCTAAGAGAGGTATACAGAGGAATTTTCAATATCTCAAAGATTGGAGGCTGATGTTTTTAATGTTTAAGTGGAATTTCCTCAGTTTCAGTTTGTGCCTGTTTCCTCACTGGACACCACTGATTGGAGTTTGTCTCCATCTTTCTTAGTTCCCCACCAGGTGTTTATATACATGGATAAGAGTTCCCTGAGCATTCACTCCTCAGGCTGAACAATACAGACTCTCTCAGCTGCACTTTGTATGTCAGATGTTCCAAGCCCCTAATTGTCTGTGAACCTGTTCCAGGATGTCCATGACTCTTGTACTGGAGTATACCTTATTGATGTTGAGTAGAGGGAAAGGGCCACCTCCCTCAACCTGCTGGTGACAATCTTCCTAATAGATTCCAGGAGCTGCCTTCTCTGCAAGGCGACACTGCTGGCTTCTGACCAGTTGTTGTCTACAGGGATTCCCAGGATCCTTTCTGTAAAACAACTCTCCATATGGTTAGACTCTACTGTGTGTACTGATGCACAAACCTATTTCTGCTTAGGTGTGGGACTTGGCCTTTTACTTTGTTGTCCTTTGTTTCCCATGAGCCCACCTCTCCAGCCTGCTGAAGTCCCTCTGAATGGGAGAATGCCCATTTGGTGTTGCAGCCACTCCTCCCGAGTCTGCATCATCATCCTTGCTGAGAGAACAGTCTGTCTCATTGTTCAGGTCATTAATGAAGATATAAGACAATACTTTCCTGTAATGAGCCCCTGGAGTACACCAGCAGTGGCTGACCTCTCAGGTTGCTCAGATGTGCCTTCCCAGTCAGTACATGATGACTATTTGCAATCACCTTCTTGGTGATTTGGTGATCACACCTTCTTCATAGATTTGGAAATGGCTTCCAGGATTATTTGCCCCATTAACTTTCAAGGCAACAAGGTGAGGCTGACCACACTATAGTTCCCTGGATCTCCTTTCTTGCCTTTTTTGAAGACAGAAGTCTTCAAGTCCTCAGGAATCTCCTTCAACTACCAAGACCTTTCAAAGATAATTGAGAGTGGCCTAGCAATGACATCAGTCAGCTCCCTCACTACTCACCATGGATCCATCCTGTCAAGATAAAAGATACATTAAGACTGTAAAGAAGAAACAATTTTCTGAAAGTGTATAAAACACTTCCTGTTAGAAAAAAATCTGGAAATTGAAATACAACGTGTTTTGAAAGGGGGGATTTTATTCAATCACAATTATTCATGGCAAAATGGAAGTTACTATACCACAGTGCTTTTTAAAAATCAAGTTTACCCTTAAAAATTTAGAATGCATTCATACCTTATACAGAAACAGATTGTATTTATACCACAAAGTCTGCAATTGTTTGGAATTTCAGGTTAGTGCAGAGTGAGTCTGGCTTCTTGGTGAGAGGTCTCTGACACTGATAGAAAATGGTATGGCAAGTAGTGTGTGAACTTCTGATAACTTTTCCGATAGAATATAAGACTTGGCTTTTGACCCAGAAGTGAGAAAGTGATTTTGATTTCCTAAAAGAAATTCTTTCTTTACAGACTGTACTGCCATAATTCAGATCACTGGCAGTTTTCAAGTAGGAGCACTTGAACAGAAGTGACTATTGAAGAGACGAGTCCAAAATGGTAGTTGATACTGGTTTGTTCCTTTCAAATAGAGTAAGGACATGTCTATGAACTCCACATCTGTATCTCTGCCTGCTGCAGGTGTCCTGAACTTCCTACAACTATATAGGAGATACAAACTCTTTTATTCCCCGCATGAACTGCTACCAAGAATCTGTAATAGAAATAGAATGAAGCACCTTGACGTTGTTAGATCAATTCTAATTTTGTTCTAGTCAATCTACTTTCATGCCATATCATTGGCTGATGTCAACTTTTCCCAATAAAATAAAAGTCTTAATACCTTGGGTCACAATCACTGAAATATGTTACCATAATTTATATGTGTTTGGCATCTTATAAGCACAGTCCATGCAAAGTTTTCTGCTACTTCGGATGATGGAAGTCAGTAATGTAGCACACCGGATGTTTCCCAGGTCTCAGAGAGGACAGATTCCGTTCAGTGACACATAAATAACTTCATAGGTTCTTCTGCACCTGTATGTGTTCAATAGGGTCTAATGTAAAAATAAGGAAAAAGGTACTGTTCCTGAATTACTTTAGTAGTTTAAAATATTTAAAATAATCAGTCTCAAATACTGTTCTAAAACTTCTTTCATCCAGCTAGGAATTTCTTTTTCCTTGCAGTACTATACTCTTAAGTCAGAATTACTGCCACTGAATTTGTCAATGATATACTAGAGTAAAAGTGGCATAATAAGCACAAATATCTTCCCAGAATGATATTGATCTTGAGCCAGTAAAGTGAAAGCATTATAGGGTTCCTAAGAGAAAAACATGGATTATCTATGTACCCAGCAGCTTGGATATTTTCTAATGAATGATTTTCTGTGCATTAAATGTTGCTAGTTACCCTAGGATTGAAATGACCCTGTAGAAATGACCCTGAGAAAGCCTTAATAAGTGAAGATACAAACACTGGCACTATGGCAGCTGAAAAATGAAAAAATAGTGTTCGCAATAGGTGGCAGCTACTCTCTGCCGCATTCCGCTGGGGAGAAAGGAATGGTCCTCAGCCGATGGGGGGTGAAGAAAGCTGGAACACTTTATTGAGGGAGCATGGGACTCATATAGGGTTCAGGGAGAGGCTTGGAAAGTGGGAGGAGTTGGGGAGGAGCATGGCAAGTAGGGGAAGGGATAGGAGGGAAGGAGGGGAATACAGACAGGGAGTGGCTAGCCATACATGATGATGCTGAGTTTGCATCACTGGCCAGCCAATGAAAATATAGGGATTAAACAACCAATAGGAAACCGGTAACCGGGTAGCCACCACCAATAGGGATAAAACATACAAATACAGGGGGAATAACTATCTATCTAATACAATAAGTCACTATCTATGCTATAGAACATCTTTTAAAACATAAACTTCTGTGGTTTGAGGTAGCTGTCCATTTCTGGTGTTAATCATTTGCTTGTCAGTTCCATCCACTCCAGGAAGTGGTCATCTTGGCTATTTTTGCAGTCTCTCAGGCAGGGTTCTCCTACAACTCTCCTTACTGCTGAACAAAAAGATAACTGCCACCAAATTACTTGACTCAGCCCTCCTTTCTCCTCAATGCGAAGTGTGGCTGTTGGTTGCTTTTGTTTCTTTCTATCATCTGGACAGATAATAAACCACACTTTCTTGATCTTTCTGCTTAATATCTCAGACCCTCAGCCTACTTAGGAATCATTCAAGGAAACTTCAAGGAAAGAATCAAATCAGCTTGCTACCAAGATCTGTTTGAGTCATATACACCTTCAGAAAACAATGACAATGCTTCCTAAAATGATTAATTCTAAGAATATTACAATATCCAGCCTGGTGATACTTGCCTACAGGTAAGAAAGACACCAAACATCCACAACATTGGAAATCTAATGACTGACATGACCTCTCAGCAGTTCATAAATAGTGGAAGACCACTAGTCTAGCTAAGAAAACAACGCCGTACAGTTCTATATATCAGGTAGAAATATGGCATTGCTTCTATACACAATGTGTTGCATTTTGTTTGCAGAATAATTATTCTGATCTCATCAACTACATGCAATTTTCATTTATTAATATCAGATCACCTTATATTCCATGACGATTGCTTTTGAGTTACTGTTTTCTGCTGAATGCCATCTCATTTAATGAGACAGTATCACCTTATTAGAATGCACCTAGGAAAGTGCCACTGTGGCCAGAGCACTTCTAAAATAGTTTAGACAAATTAGTATTGTCAAACCCCAGAGAGAGATTATAAATTCCCCTTTAAACTGCCTTGTGTCTTTCAAGGACAATTTACCCCCTGCAGATTCAGCTGGCTGATGCTTTAGATTATCTCATACCGTCATTCTGTACAGTATTTTAAATTGTTTTTTTGAAACTCAGATTTCTTTTGCATACTATTTCTTTATCTGTAAAAGAAAAAATAATATCACTTCAAGTTTAAAGTTGTTACAGATAAATACAGACGTAAATAGCATTGTCAAGGGAAGAAAACAATTTTAAGTAATTTTAAAGTATAATATTACATTTAGTCATCATTCAAGTTCAGTTTCATTGCCAAAAATTTATTTTGAAAGTAGAAGGCCTACAATATATAACAATTATTTCCTTTCAGACTGAACTGTATTAAAATTCAACATATAAAGCTCTGAAAGAATCCTTATTTCAAATAAATAATATAAGAAATTCATCATAAATATAAACTACAGTGTCCAAAACACCTCCTGCAGTGACATTGCTCCCAAAATTTCAGCTTTATTACATCAGACAGGTGCAGACTCAAATTATCTTCACATTTTTACAAAACACTTTTCCTCTTGTAGCTTCTCAGTGTGAGGGCTCTGCAAATTAGATCAACAGGGGCACCCTTCACACATCCACTTCACTCAATGAACTCAACAGGAAATGTTTTTGCTCCTTTCTCCCAGATAAACCTCCACCTGTGTCTTCTCACCAATTGTGCTGTGAGTATCCCTGTTCTCCCCCATCCTCACCGGCTCAGTGTACCCTGCTGCTCCTTGGGAACTGTTTTCTTGTGCATTGTTTCTGATCCTGTGAAAAGCTGACACACAAAAATGGGATCATTTAAAAACAGGTGAGGCCTAAAAAGATCCAGATCATTAATGACAGTGTTGTGTTTGTCTTCTGGACTTTTGTCTTTCAGTGTGAAATTTATCACATACCTAAAATTTATTTCACAACAGTAAGAATTTGATGTTTCTCTCTCCCATAACTAAAATTTGCATCTGATTACAAAATATAAAGAACTGGAGCTTGAAAAAGATACTAAGTATTTAAAGACTTGCTATAAATGTTTCAGCCCAAATATTTGTAACACACTCATAGAAATTAAACATTGCATAGGAATATGACAACTCAGTTGAAATTCTACTGATGAAGAAATTCAATATTTTAATAATTTTTTTTCTTCAAAACAACTACTCTCTGTGTTTAATGTATCATTTATGAAAATTTCAAAATTTGAAACCAAATACTTTTCTTGATCTATGAGTTGTCTAAAAAATACGTAGAAATAAATTTCAACTATTTAGATGGGTAGGCAAATTTGTGCTAATTTGGTCCATCATTATACTTCAAAATACCAATAGAACAGAAATTCTAAATTTTGAGAGAACTATGCTATGAAAATATTTGACAACATTTCTTATTCCTTTTCTGAAACAAATTTGACATTATTTAAAGGGAATAAAACAAGATTCAAGCAAGCAAGTAGACAAGAAACCTTACCTGAAGTAAGGTAGTCAGACTTATTGTGATTACAATTGGTACAGGCACGATATTCAATTTCCTCCAAATACTTGCCTTCATCTGATATCTCATCTCTCTTACACCAGAATGTAAATTCAGTGCAGACTTAGAAGTCCAGAAGCTGAGCAGAAAAAGAATTCTCTGACTTATAATAGACAATAAAAAATTGTAGTAGGAGAGATCACAAGATCCAGATATAGTGCAGCTTCTTTGAGCTATATTCTTTGTTTTTCAAATCATATTGATTTATTGAGGTCATAGGTTCAATAATGTTTACAAATCCTAGTCTTCACCACACTTCCATTTTTTTGAGGGTCATACTCCCATTTACTTGTTTCTTTGATTTTCTACCTTTGTCAGTCTCTTACTCCTTTGCTATTTGAGACCTGAAATGGTAATTTAAAAAATATGTGCCATTGTCACCAAGACTATTTAAAATTATTTTTGATTAATATTTTCCTTTGCCTCAAAGGAGGCTTTCAACTAATTTTTGTGCCACCTTAATCTCAAAGTACAGCAGCTCTAATTTACGTCATATTATTGTGTTTAAATCCAAAATTAAAGCAAGCTGACAAGCTCAGTGAAAAAGAAAGCTATCCTTAATCTCCAGAGTATTCCTTCTGTAGCAAAAAATTCTGTATCACCAAAAGTCATTGCTTGTTTAGAAACACCGACATTTTGATAGCTGGTTTTAAAAATAATATGGTATAAAGGAGTGCAGCTAAATACTTTAATAGTCCTGGACTCTTCAAGACTTTTGTATTCCCAAAGGTTCATTGCTGACATATAAACTTTATGCTGTGCAATGTGCATGTCTTTGGGAAAAAGGTAGAACTGCAGATGAGGCAAGCTGGGGGAAATAAAGGCAAAGGACAATAATACTTTGAAAACAGCTGTTGCTTGCCCTTTTTTTTTTTTTTATTCCATCCCAAGACTACTATTTGCAATAAACCCAACTATTCATTTCTGTAACTTCATGACTGTTAAGTTTCCTGACAAAAGTAATTAATGTACCTAGTGATTCAATATAATATCCAGTCTCACAAGAGGCAATTCAGGACTGGTTATTTTAGAATAATAGGTGTATTTAGTTCAATCTTGTTATTTCTTGATATTTCTGAAGTCCAGAATGAATTAAGGAAAGCAATGAAATAAAAGTTAAAACATTGCCCTTAAACCCATGACTCTTCAGACCAGTGCAGCAGACTTCTTCAGTGGATGTAGACTTGTAACCTAGGCAATCTATTTAGACAGAAGGAAATTAGTTTGTACATAAAAGACAAGTAAAAAGATGACTTGCATTATACCTGGCTACCCAAAGGAAACAACCTATCATCTCGTCAAACCAATGAGATATAAGAAATTTCCTAACACAGGAAACAAGCAACCGTTTCCTTTTTAAATGAAAGAATTTGATCATACTATAAATTTAGTATGGTGTTTGCCAAAACATCGGCAATACATTCTCTGTTTTCCTCACCCACTTATTCTGCACTAGTAAAGATAATTTTAAGTGGATTTCAGTTTCATCCTGTTGAAAATAACACATGCTATGTTAGAATAAAATTGCTTAGAATTGTTCAAAGTCAAATAATAATGGATCATGAACTCAACTTTTTCTTTTAAAGTTGCAGAGATTTCCTACCTAGACTTTCATATCTATGTTACTTCCACCTTTCTCATATAGGGCAAAATGAAAGACAGGCTTAACATAAGGATAGTAACCTAGGAGTCACTGGTGTGAAAAGTGAATAGCCTGGCTCTATGAACTTAGGAATCTCTTATGATTAAGCCTAAAAATCAAATTTTATTTTGAAGTGAAAGAAGGAATACATAGCCCTCTGTCAAGTTCACAAAATCAAGATACTGGCTAAAGGACTGTTTATGATCATTTACAATATTAAGGACAGGGTAATAAATCATTCACTTCCCTATAGTTTAAGTACCAGCCCACCTTCAAGACTGTACTTCTAAACACAAATTTGTAATTAAATATCTAATGTGATTCCTTTCAGTCCAGGGAGACCTATGTTAAATATTTCATCTCTCCAAGCAGATTAGAAGCTGTATCTCCCAAAAGAGTCTTTTAATCACCAAGAAGATGAGCTGAGGTACCCTCAATCTGCCTGCTTGGTATTGTTCCACTTTGCCTAAGAAAATAGATATTTTCCAAAAAGATTGATTTAATTGCACTTATTAGAGCACTCATCCTTGAGGAGAGAATCAGGATTCCAGTTCCATCTTCCACTAATATTTTGCTAATTTGTGTTGGAGAGGGAAAGCTATGTTTCTCTTCACCTCTGTGTGTGAACTGACCAGTTATATAATCAGTTTCTCACGGACTTTGGCTGAGTCAGTATTTAATTACCTTGTGTAAGCAAAATAAATTCAACAGAAAAAGGAAAATGGGAACACCCTAACACCAGTTACTAGCAGCTACAAGTATGTAATATTTTGGGTTTCTCTATTAGAAGTAAAAAATCACAGAATGAGAACAGAAAATCCTGAAAATGCTATTTACTTTTCAGCTGCAAGATTTTCAAGGCACCATCTTAATTTAATTCTGCTCTCTTTGTGACCTAATCTGCACAGTGTTCTTGGTGGATGTTTTGTTTAAGCTCTACAGATAAGTACTTAATGTGCTTGTCAAAGTACTCAAGGTAGAGAGGTCTGAAACAGTTTTAGACATAACAAGAAGTTCTCTAGGCAGCTAAGGAAATTTAATGTTAGAAATTTACTTCCCAAAGGACTTCAGTTACTTTAAGCCTTAAGCTTGAGATTTTGGCACGCAATTAGGAATTGAAATTCCTGGAGTTATAGTATTTTATGATCTAGTACTGATATTTCCTATGAAGTGCTCCAATTCTAAGGAGTTCTACAAAAAAGAAAGAGCAGAATTTCTCTGCTGTATAGGTATTGTGCAAATATATTGAATCTCACAAAATTTAAGGATCAGCTATGAGGCAATGGAACAAAATGCTAACTCATATAAATAATTAATACAAGACAACTGCTACTATGGTATAGCAGAATTTATACTGTGATATTACAGAATGTTTTACCTTTGCCAGTAAAAAGTCCTGCAATGACACCTTTACAGTTATAGTGAGACATTTTTCTTCATATTCATGGGCTCTGCAGACATAAACTAATATATTATCAACAATGCCATAAGATAATATGACAATATAGGAAATGGGATAACGTTTGGAAATAGAGGTTGCACTTAGATGTTCCTTTTTGAAGTGACTCAGTAGTTTATGCTTTATTTCAGTGTAATATGAACATATTTCCAAGATAGTAGGATTCATAAATCTAGAGTAGTCACTGGGTCTCACAAAAAGCAAGTGATATTCAGTTTGTTCTAAAGAAAAAATAGGAACATGTAACATATCTTCATCAATCAAGGTCATACTGACAATGAGAAGATAATACTCGAAACAGAAAACAGAACCTTTGTTTCAAACTCAAAACTAGGCCTGGGGTACATCTATGTCCCAAGAGGAGGTGGCTGTCAGAGGGTAGAGATGAGCATGAAAGTTGTTACAGGTTTTAGTTACACCAAAAAGTTGCACCTTTGTTTGCTCAGCTTTGCAAATGAGCCTTAATCTGAGCTATGAAAAACATCTTGTGCAGGTGAAAGATGTTCATCTTCACCAACCTCACTGTTGAATTCTTGCAGTACCACAAATCTTGACAATAGCTAATAAGGAAAATGACTAGTAGGTGACTGTTGAACAAAATGGGTTTATTGTTTGATATTTTGACATCTTCATTAGAACAGATTTATGCTAACTATAGAGGCAACATCACTAGATTTATAGACCTAGAGTTATAAAAGGCAAAGTTGCTCTTTACTCAACAAAAGCCCCATTGTGGAGATTTATATTAGAAAGTCACTTCTTCATCTTCTGATTAATAATTAATTAACAGCATGGGCTCATTCAATTACTTCTTTCTAATATTTGCAGTCTACTTTTTTCTCCACCGAAAATGAAATCCATTATAAAATACTGCCAAAGGTGACTGAGGTAACTGAAGACAAACCTCTTAAACATAAAATTTTTGTTCAGAAAAAAGATGTCAAGTTTCATACCCACAAACTAATGACTAGTAAGGACCAAAAATTACTAATAATGATTGTTTTAAAACAATACTTGGCTATCAACTATTGCTTCCTGAAGGCAAAAAAATTGGGATACATTTTTACAGAGATGAATAATTTTATTACTGGCATTATAATCAGTAGTTGTATAAATTGAACTCTTAAAAGGAGTAACATGGTAAAGTAAAGAGTAAGAAATTTTTTCTGAATATTGAGACAAACTTCTGAACAGTGAAGTCTATTATACTGTGCAGTCATTTCCTGTAGTACATTATTTTTATATTTATTTTACTCTCACTGCCCCACAAGTGATGCTGATTTCAAGACTGAAGCACTTTGTGGAGTTTGAATTTAAACTGAGATGATTGAAAAAGAAAACTGCATACCTTTCAAGCTAACCTCTCTGTGATTGCTTCTGTTTACATGGGGTTTTTTTATACAATACACACTTACCAGGAATTCTAAAGCTCAGAATAAAAAATATGTCTGCCTGCTGTGGAAACAAATTAGTCTTTATTTTTTAACTCCATTTTCAAAGCATTCTTCCAACATGATACTTCTACTGTCTCTTTTCAAAACAGATTTTGACATAAAGTATCTCTCTATGTACTCTATTGTGCAACTTCATAGATTAATTTTTTTAAAAGTCTTAAACACAGCTGGGAAAGAAGGACATCAGATAATAATACTGCAATACTAGTTGTTCACATGTAATTTCCCTGATAGTTTGGAACTGGTGACATAAGGTATCAGAGAGTCTTCCATGATTCCAAAACTCATCATTCTTGAACCAATTAGGAAGAAAAGATATCAGAAAAAAAAAAGTTATTGCTTCCTTTGGGGACAGAAGATTCACCAATGATTTCTTGGATTAGTTGCCTACATGAGGTAATATACATGTATATTGCATGTACCTATAACTCGACTCATAAGAGAAGTTGAACTAAATTTCTTATTGTTTCGAACTTCTTTGGTCAAGCCTCATCTTGACAAATGGTGATGAGCAAGCAATTCAGCAACACCCCTAACCATTATAAGGAATACCAATCTTGTTGGTTAATATCACACAAAGCAGTGTGTGACCAGTCATAGCTCTTTACAGCCATCTGTTCTTGTTCGGTATGAGCTGATTATTTTGGTATGGACTATATTTTTTATATACTAAATACTTTATTGTCACCATGGGGAGGATGAGTATGAATAGGAAGTAATTAATGTTTAATTTGTAGTAAATAATATTACATATTTATTCTTCACAGATTCTTCAGAGGAAAACTAGGCATTTTAAATTCATAGAAGTATTGATAATAAAGGGGTTATACATAAAATTTTAAGAGACCTGAGGTTATGAGTAAAAAAAATTATTGAAGGAGGCACTACAGATGCAGAATTAGAGTTATATGATACATTACATCTCTTCCCATGCTATTCCTCCGCAGCTGAGATTCATCACTTAGAGGTTATATTCTTGCTGTGATTTTTAATACACAATATACTGATGCTTCCATGTCTTTAAATAGCCATAGAAGAAGCACATATGGGTCAGATGGTCAATACCAGCATCTGGTCACTGACAGTGGCCAGCAGGACATGTCCAGTGAAGATCAGATAGAAAAGAGGGATTTTTTTCTCCCTTCAGAATTTTCTCTGAACCTTCTGTGACATGTGGGTCAGAAAAGCCCAGGGTCAGAAATGAAAGAGAATGATTTTATTGATCTCTATCATACCTTATTTCCATCACCTTCATCCTAGCCTTAACAATCCTAGTCATTCCTTCCTGATAGGCAGGATGCCTATCAATAAAATGTGAATATTAAATTAAATGTTGCTTTGGGATTTTTTTTTTTTAAAGTTTCTTGATAATATGTTCCTCCTTTGCTCTCTGGCTTGCAAGTGCATGAATGGACATGGATTATAAGAAGAAAAAATAAATATCTCAGCTTCCAGAGTAAGGTTTTACAGCTATGATTTTGATATCTGTGAAGTAATGTGTGTATATTAAATGCCCTAAAAGGGAGCTATGGTACTCAAGACTTTGGACCAGACCTTTTTTTCCGATGCAGATTCTCCAATGGTCATTCAATCATGGCATGACAGTGTAGGGAGGTGGGTGGCAGCTGCCTTTACCATGCCAGAAACCCAGTCCCTAACATGCCTGAAGATTTTTGTTTGAAGTTATCCCTGTTATTTCCTATTCAACCATTTCTATTATGAAATTTGGAAGATAACATGGCATAAAAGATGGAATTGGGAGTGATAGTTCACCATGAAATGTTACCTGAAAACCAAGAAATGAAATGGTCTTCTGCAAAATCAACTTTATGGAAACAGTGCCTTTTGGTATATAAAGAAGTATATTTTTAAGAGCTTTAAAATATCAAACTTTCACATCTTGTCAAACTTCACAAAGTCTTATGTCATGTATTTTTTCCTTTTTATTTCCTTTTCCATCATTTTTGATTACCAAGATTTGATGAATTGTTACCACAAAAACATAACTGGCCACTTGAATCAACTTGCTTTTCTGACAAGAATGTCTCAGCAGTAGCTTTCATTCTTTCTTTGAAGGATTTCTTTTCAAGTCAAATGGAAAGCATTATTTTATAAAGAAGTACCTTACTGTTTTATAGCTCAATTTGCCAATGCTTCTGGAGAGAGACAGCCTTAAGAGTTGAAGGCACTTGGCACCCTGCAGGAGGCACTCTGCACAGTGGAGGACAGAATCATTAAATACACTGCTTTTTATAGTGCACATACAAAAAATACTGGCTTTGAGCTCTGTTTTGTGCATCTGTACAATAATCCATTTCCTGGTAACATTTTTACAAGTGCTGCATTTACTATATTCTAATTGAGCATTATTGGGTTAATTTTTAACCTGCTTCTCCAAATATCATGGAAGACCTAACATTGCAAAATATAATGTTAAATATGGCTATTTTAAGTGATTTTACAAGAATAGGCTTTATTATTTTATCTGTTAAATAATGTCTATTTGAAGTAGAGTGAATATTTCATATTTGTTTAGTTTGTTTTCAAATACATCTTTAAATTTTATTACATTATTTTCATTATAGTTGTTATTATATGGATCAGAACAAACAGCAAAGAGCAGCAGAAATGCCATACACTCTGGTCAGCTGCAATTCTGCAAGTGAAATACCATGGCAAAATTAAAGAGGGTGGGGAATGATATGTATGCAGGTGGGAAAGTTACATCAAGACCACCTGAGGTGGTAGGAATGGAAATTAGTGAAATGAGAGTTTCATAGGCTAAGAACAAAGAGGGAAGAGGTGTTTTCTAAGGAAAGCAATTGCAGAAACCCTTCTGGGTGCATTGCAGAGTCTAGAGCAATAGGTAAGAGCGGAAGACAGAGAGAGAGAAGCCAGAGCCTGGAGAGAAGTGGGCCAGAAAGCCTCAGCCACAGAAACAGAGAATTTGGGGAAGGAAGGATGGTGAAGGCAGAGAAACCCACAAAAAAAGCACAGACACTTTTCCAGCAATGTCTACCTGCTACCAGGAAACCCACCCATGCTTTGTCTAACTATTCAGTCAGACAAACAAGCACCACATTTTTGCTTGTAGCCTCCTTTACATCCCAAATCACGTTTTCCAGTCATATGCAGCACTGGTGCCTATGGTAAACTGAGTTTTATTTTCTGGTATGGAACCTAAATTTCTCAGCTTAGAAACCCTAATTTTTAGTATTTTGATGCCGTTAGACAGGAAGAGAGAAAAGATGGGCTTAAGTGAGAATATGGTCAGGGAGATCTGAAATGTGTGTAAGACAAGACACGGAAAAGAGTGTACTGAAGGAAAAAGAAATAAAAGAAACAATTAGAAATAGGAACAACTAGAAATAAAAGTAAGAGCATAAAAGTGAATAAACCAATGAATTCAATTACACAGCCAAAATAACACCAAAAAGACCACATGGCATTCTATACCAGACAAGTGACTTCAAATTCAGAATTTGCCTTTAATTAAAAAGTATAGATTAAATGAAATTGTAAATAAATTACACAATTTACTTTGTAATAAGAGGTAGAAATTTTGAACTTCATATAGGGAAAGTATTTTAAAATGTATTTTGAGGGACAAAATTTAAACATTTTAGTAGAAAAAAAGGAAAATTTAATGTTGATTTAAGAAAACTTTCAAAATAGATTGTGAAGTGACTTCATTTAAAACCACTTCAGCTTCATTTTAATTTCTTCAAAATAATGCTTTTAAAACAACATCATCTTAATATGATTTTGTTCCCATTCATATTTATGTTGTTTCAGAAGACTTGTGCTTGCATGGTTTCTATTTTATTATTCGTTTTGCAATGGTTGAAACTGGTTTCTATTCTGGACATCTACTTTTTTAACATTCTGTTTGCTTTAGTTTCTTTTTGAAAGTGTCCCTTGTTTGATACCACAATATAGTATACTGGAGAAGAAAATTAGACAAGTACCCAGGATCTTTATGAGTAACAAAGCCTACATTATTTTTAAATTATTAAATAAAGTGAGATAGTCAGGAAACTCCTAGGCTCCTCTTTTGTTCTTTTTTTTTCCAGTTTCCCATTTCCTAGGAGAACATGTGAAGATACCACAAAATGGTTGAGACAAACTGAGCGGGGCTGGGATGTGAAGGTATTCAAGAGTACACAGTACAAGGCCAGCTATTTTAGTATGTCAGATACAACAGAATATCTTCAGAATGTAAAGGAAATTGTTTCACCTTACTGAGAGCAAATGTGTGCAGATGATAACCTCTGAGTGTGTCTGGAAGTGGTAATATATCCTTGGTAATATATTTCGTGGAAACTGAGATTTCTAGACAAGGAGGATATGGTGCAGAGTCGCTTTTACTGCATTTCTCAGCTGCTGACTACCAAACAGAGGTTTTCAAAACTTTATTTTTGTTTTTCATTATATCATGCATTGTTTTGATGAAGGTTTCATGGACTGGAAGTAGAAAGACATTTCTTATTCAATAAATCCCATAAGTAATATTGGTCCAGAAAAATACACTATAAATTAAGAAAGATTTCTTAGTGGAACATAGTATAAAGAGCTTCAAATTTTTACCAGCCTACGTATTTCAGCATTTGTTCATATGACATCAAGTTACAGTTGCAATTGTAGATTATACGGAAAAACCAGGACCACTTGGGAGAATAAAAGTAAACACAAAATACAAATGGAATAGACCTACCAAATACCTGCACTTAGGGCAAGCCAAAATTAGAAAGGAATATTTCCTTTCTTCAGCCATAATTCTTTATTATCAGATTTTATTTGGGACTCTGTAAACACTGGAGAAAAAACTTATGAAGATAATTTAGTCTTCTTTCACCCTTTGATTCTTTTTTTTTCTTTTTATATGATTTAATTCACGAGGGAAGACCTCAGCATAATAAATTAAACAGAATAGCATATTCAAACATATGCTATTTAAACATTTTCTGCTTAAAACAAAAGAGGTAATTCAATTGGTAATTTATTCCATAAAATGATTTTTTTGGTAATATAACAAAATATATTAAACAGTGCATTCAATTGGATTATACTCCATTAGATAATTAAGTGAATATAACTTAATAATAACATGTCAGAATAAAGGCAAATATTGAAAAGTGATGAGCTTTTACTTTGCCAGTTTCATGAGGAGATGAAGTTTCATATGTCAAAGAGCATTGTTTGTCTTAGGTAAAATTTTCTTTTTTGTATTTTTAGTTTAATATAGGGAGGAAAAGACATTTAAAGATATATTTTATATGAGTCTTAAAGATTGATTTGAGCTACAGAGAGCAGTAAGAAAGAATGTCTCAATATATGATGTCCCACAGGCACATATATAGTGCCACAGTCTCACTATATCCGTTAATGTCAAAATCCTAATGGCACTAATGTGAATACCGCCTGCTTCTTAAAGAATTGCGTGGAGCAGAAAAATTGCTTCTCTCCATTGTCTTGTATTTACAAGTTCAGTAGCTCCTTTTTGACAAATATATGAACTTATTCTGCTATGTTTATACTGGAACACCATGGAGATAACAGGACTCTCAAACCTGTACCAATGATCAGCAGGAAATGTCAATGGGCTCACAGTATTGCTTTGGTTTTTCAGACCTTTCTGATCTTCCAGAGTCACCTCACCTTTCAGAAACTTTAGTCTGTAATACTGGACTGAAAGTCTCTAAGAAATAGCTTTGCTGGTTTTTTCTATTTAAGTTCCTGGCACTATCACTTTTTTTCACCTAGATAACACTGAACCATATTTTTCAAAACTATTCTTACTGTTTCTTATTTCTGGAAATTAAACTGAAAAAGCTGGAATCACTTCTGAACTTGTACCAGTACTTTTACTTCAGTGTTAGAAATGGTCAAAGGTTTGATGATTTTTTGTCCCCTACCTTCCCTGTAAAATTACTGCTTAAAGGATCTTGTGAAAAACAGCTGTTAATAGAGACTACCCACATCTCTACAAACAAAACTGGGCTGGGTTTTTCATGGGGGGTTTGTATTGTTTTGTTTAGGTTTTTTGTTTGTTTCTGGTAAACTGGCGATTCAGAAAGATGACAAGCAAATACAAATTCCAAATTAACCATACAATGACAAAACACCAAAACTTCACACATCACTGCAACTTGTGAATGTAAGTGCCTACCTCTTTTTGTTTCTGTTCTATCATCTTAAATTTTTATTTCGTTATTCTTTTCAACTTAATAGATCAGAATATCAAAGACTGCAATTTTTGAGCATTTCCCATCAGGCATGCATTTACTGGTGTCAGGCAGGTTTCAATCTCATGCTGAGCAGATGCTTTACTAATGTTTTGCACAGTGGTTAATCAAATATTTATGCAGCATATGAAGGAAATATACTTACATTTCACTGCAGATGATTGAATAAGTTCTATACCATTTCCCCAGTGAATAGTCACATCCAAACACTTTCAATTATTCATGTTCTAATTTGTAAATATTGCAAGGAATTCTTATCTGGCAATGCCTACTAGTCCTGTAGCTGAGAAGAAAGAAGAGAATAATTCCTTCCTTGTATAGCAGATAAATGATAAAGAATGATTCTGTTCTTTCAATATCCAGGTTCAATGCCTGTTCCTGACTAATTTAGAAATTAATGCTAATCCATAAACATACATAATTTTTCTTACCTTCATTACAGCTGAAACATTCTGATATTTTGTATGCTTCTGTGTTTTGAAATGCATGGGTGATTTAATCCTAAATAAGACAGAGTAATCTTGGGAAAGTAATATTGCAAATCAGTAATGTGTGCAATATTTTACCTCTCTCTCTAAAATGAGGATAAAAGCATTTTGAGGAATTTAAAATTGACAGATAGGAAAATCAAGGTCCTGATTTGACAGAATCCTTGTTTAGGTAGTCCTTACTGATATAAACTTTCATTTCAATTTTACTGGATTAGACAATAATATATAATGTACATGCTATTACTTTTCAGTATGTTATTGCTTTTTTTGTTGTGATTGGCAGAAGGCTCGATTTTATTGCTAGGTAATGAACTAAAATTAATTGTAATTCTATAGATAATTAAGATAAATGTGTACTTAAACTGATATGGAGTATTATGTGTATAAGTAAATATATATATATATAAGGAAGAAAGTATGACTTAAATCTGAGCTGACAGCAAGCTGGAAGGAGCTACAAAGCACAAAGATCAACAGTGGAGACTCCTGGGGCTTGGATTTTCAGAAAAAAACATGAGTAATTGTCAGCCTTGTGAAGTGGTTTATGATTCAACATAATTTTTTCTAATTAAAATATAGAGTTTTATATAAATTAGTGATAAAAATAATTAAAAGCTGAAGGAATGGAGGAAAAGGATGCCTAAATGGATCTCAACTTTAGCAACCTGCATGATCAATGCTTCAGAATACAAAATATTCAGAAAAATCTTGTGAAGTGTTTTGATATACTTATGTATCATCATTACCTGTAGCAATGATATATTCAGAATATAATGTATAACATAATGATACTGCTACAGTATACAGGAAGAAATTTATAATAGAATTACAAACAAATCCACAGACTTGGTTCACCTGAATGTTATCACTTATCCATGGATATTTTCACAGAAAAGGTAATTATAGTTATTATATGAAATGTTTTTTTTTAAAAATTGCTATGCTGGAGGGCTTCAGCTTGTATTTCAAAACTTATCATTATACACATTTTTTTATCACTACACAGAAGTGGTTCCATGAAACTGAAGGTAGCTGCTCATCAGTTTCATTCTAGCTATAATAGTCATGACATTTTCTCACAGTTATGAAAATATGGTAAAATTTTAAAGTAGTTTTACTACAATTGGAATATTTGCTGAAGAATACAACATGACAGTCCACATAATGATTAACTTGCTTTTAGTTATATGTCAAAGTTCTGATACAAAAAATTTAAACCCAGTAGCTGTGGAAGAGTATGAAAAGTCTGTGTGAAAATGTCTACGCTTAAGACAGTTTGTCCAAGCATATTTACAGTATATAGTATTGTATATAGTATATACTATACTATATACTGTACTATAGTATAGTATATACTATACTATAGTATATAGTATATTTCCAAGCATGGTATTTACAGTATATTAATTATAATATGTCCTTTCTTGGTTGTTGAATGGTCTTACTTGCTAATTGTTTTCTAAATCTGTTGTTTCTATCATTTATGGACTTCAGAAAAGGATGGATAAAATTTTAAAATACTCCACACTTATTTTTTTAGTCTGTAGTGGCTTTACTGTATTTCCATTTAGTCTGTTATTTCATAGAGAGAAGAACGGATCAATCTTACACTGTTCCAATCATACATTCTGAAACAAAATCCCCAGCTGTTTCATTTCTTCTGAATAGAAACACTTTGGACTTTTTTTCTCCATGGGAGATTTAAGAGTTCACTCAGAAAAGATTGTGGATATCAGGCCTTCTCACTTAAGAGACATTCTACTTTCTCACCTTCTATCACAAAACATTAACTTCTTTGAAGTATAAGCAATGTTCTTTATCCTATATTTGCAACAAATAAAACATGGCCTAAGGGGTGGAGTTGGGGGAGAGGGGAAAAGAGAAACATAGCAACATCACATATTTTTAGTCAAGTGATATTTCCTGTTGTAAAAAAAAAGAAAAGTATTCTACATAGCTATTCTACATCAATAAAAATTATTGCTGTGATAAACTGTAGCTTTGATCAAGTGTTATCAGAAAGATTTGTGACTGATGGGAAGCAAACATTGATCCTAGGACATTTTATACTCAGTATTCAAAAAGAATGCTTTCTGGCATTTTTGGATCATCACCTTATATCCTGAAAACAAGTATTCCTTTGTTATTTTTGTTCTTCAATCTAGTGTTGTACACACCATAGTAGGCCACAGACTCCATATACAGCTGATTCTTGTGGCCAATGTTCTGGACTTTTTTCATTTTGCCTATGATGATGCTGGAAAACAGTTTAATGAGTAGACAGTTTAAACTTTTGTTCTGACTCTTGCTCTTAATCATTCAAACCTGGCAAATAATCATCCCAGCTGTAACATCACAAGACTAGTAGATTTTATTTATATATATGATTGGCTATTCTAGATATAAGTGGCTCCAGCTCCAAGCTGGAGAACACACACTGTCTTAAAAGCCACTGCATTAGCTGATCAGTCTCCTGGAGGCAGCTGCTTGCTGCTTACTGCTCGCAGAATGTTGATTGCATCGAAATGTTCATGAGATTGGGTGTGATATTATATTTCAGTCATTTAATATCACCTGATTCATTTTTATGGACGAGGACTAGAGAGTGATTTCACAAGTATTCTGCCATTAGCAGGGAGGATGAGTTGGTGTTGAGAGACAGAGAGCAAATGGATCAGGAACCTCTTCCACCAGCTAGCTAGAACTGGTAAACAAGCTGGTGTCACAGCCTTAGCTCTCCCAGATGCACAGCAAAGACAGATGCACTTTGAGTAATGAGTCTGTTGGCTTGTCAGAACAGAGGAGTAAAACCGGTGAAAATCTACAGTCCACTTTAAGTAATTACATGTATTCCAGTGATACATGCCAAGATTCTAGGAGAAGAATCCAAATGATCTGTAGGTAAATTACTTCATGAGGACCAACTTGACTTCATGGGGCATATTTTAATTTCAGACTATTCAAACAAAAGTTTTGTTTGAATACAAATTAGCAGTGATATAGAGACCTGAGCATTTCCAAAATTTTTTGAGACAAAAAGTATTTAACAAAACTAGGAAGAAAAAATCAAACAAATGTTGAACTTTTGGTTAGGTTTCAGTCAGTTTTTGGAAAATGTCAACTGCCTCCAAAAGCAGCAGCTGGTATCCATGAGGAGATATTATACAATTTCTTCTGGTTAGTATTTGTCAATGTACAAAATGTGAAAAATGAGGATGTTTCCTTCCTTTCTTTTACAATTGTAAATTTAGAAGTTTCCTTGCAAATTGTATGGCATTCCCTGCTGTAAATGGACAACATTCCTACTGGCTTACTACACATTTTGCAGATATCCAACAACAAAAAAATTACATTAATTCTGATCTATATTGCTCATTTGGAAACTGGCCACAGATATCTCATTGAATAGATTTTCAAGGAAAAATAAGTTTGGAGTTACACAACTGAGATATTAGTTAGAAATTTTCAATTTGATTGATCTCATATCAGAGGTAGATAATGGCATTGCATACTAGACGTAGTACTGCAGACACAGACAAACTAGCTAAATAACTAACTTAAGTCTTCCTATTACTTTTCCATGGAAGCAGACATATGTCAAAACCATCTATTGAAACTTTTTTTTTTCCCTTAGTACAGTGGCATATGCACAAATACTTCTGTCAGCACAGCTAGTAATGATGTGCAATTAAAATCAAATCCTCAGGGCTTCGTATATAACTCTGCTATTCATGCCTTTTTCTCTCTTCAGTTACAGTGTCATATAGTATACACACTCTTCTGACACTACTCATGACCTGTGAACCCTCTTCAAGAAGTAGAGGTGTTGTTATAATGAGCCCTTCATGCTGCTATTCTCTTTCCATAGAATTTCTGATTGAGAGATGGAAAGATTTTTTGGGTCACAATTTTGAAAATCAACTCTTTAGTAGAATATAGTTAATTTGTAATGCTTGGCTTTCTTTGTGGTTTTTCTGATTAGCTGCTAGTGTTCTGTTTGGTGAATGCTTGTGATTGTGTAACACAGAGGTTCTCTCAGGCTACAACATTGTAGACATTTATATCAGTAACAAGCACTGTTTGGATAGACCTTCCAATTTTGTCTCAGAGGTGTAGAAAAAGTTTTTTTAAAGGATCAAAAGATCATATATTATTTGACCCATGTATGGAAGCCCAATGTGGTATGTTAGCACATCCATGATCTCTCTAACCAACAATTCAGTATTTCTTCAATCAAATGTCACAACTTCTTTCATTTATTCTGACCCTTTGCATCACTTTTTCCCAATCTTTTCAACTGTATCTAAGTCCGGCATCCACTCCCCACCTCCAGACACATATCCAATTAATTTTTCTTGCCATGTGTTAGCTGCCTGCTCTGATTTCTTCCACAGCTATCTGAATTGTCAAAAGAGATGTGGTCTCCCATTTGTGCCATCCAGGACAGGGACTTCTTCTCAGCTCTTCTGTCTCTGATCTCTATCATTATGGACATAAAAATCTGACCCTTTTGTGGTTACCCTGCATGTTCTGGCTGTCTTCTGGCTTGAGTCTTGGGGTGGCACTGGGCAGCACACCAATCCTACTCCTCGCCTTCACAGCAGACTTTTTCAGTGAACGTGTTTCCATGAAGTATAAATCTGGCATAAGGAACAGAAGAAAAAGACTGGAATCCTGGTGCATGAAGCCCAGCAGCCTGGGAGAAGTTTTGCAGAGTGTTATGTATTTAGAGTTAGCAATTCATCACAACTTTGCAGTATAAATTTAGAATTAATGTAGCCTTTACCTGATTTCTTACTTTGCAACCACCTCTGAAAAGGTCTGATTTCTTCCTGAATAATGTCAGTAACATTCACACTGACATGGGTTATGAAAATAGACTTATTTCTGATGTGACTTTTTTTATAATTGTACAGCTCTGATGTTGCAGGACTCCAGAGATCTTTCTGCAGCAACATCTTACAGTTTTTTGATTTTCTCAGGAGTCCAAATCAAAGTTATCCAGCTGAGCCATATCACTTTGACCTTTGAATCTTTGGTTGCAAGCATCTAAATTTCTGTAAAGGAAAGCAGTATAGTAAGTTTCTAGCCTCTTACATAGGAAAATAAGGTCCTCTATGACTTTGGAATCCTTTCAGTGTTACTCATGATTGGATTGAATATCTCTTCTGGGAGTGGACAGGTAAAACTGGATTGGATTTTACATTGCCTGTGCGAATCTGTTAGATGTCTAATTGTTGCAGTTTCAAACCCAAGCTGGAATTTCTTCCAAATAGCTTGGAGCCAACACCCCAGCGTCGGTAAAGGTATTTAACAAAGGAGACAAAAGACATGCATAGGCTGATATTATCTACTGTGGCCAGGTCTTTTGTTGGGATCTTTCCCCAGCAGGGGAGAGAGGGGAAAGGGGGGTTGGTGTTTCTGGCTTTCTGCACAGGTCAGAGAGCTCAGTCTGTCGTCGGAGCGAGGAGGACAGGAACACAGACACTGAGATCCCAGCATCACTGGATACTGGATTTGTGTTCCATTTCTTCCTTTCCCAACTCGACTGTGTTCATCTGTGAGTGATCATAACTACTACAAAGCTTGCCATAAGAGAAAGCGGTGGGAGAAAGCCCCAGATTCCCTGCTTCTGCGAAGACAGGACTGTTGCTGCCTTGCTTTTCCACTTCTCCTCTCACGGGAGCTAGCCTGGGAACTGCCTGAGGGGAGACCCCAGCCAGCCGGGTGCGACACCGCCACCTGCTGTCCGTAAATATAAACTGCAACCCCTGAGAGAGAGAGAGCGAACAACGGAGGTGCCACAGCGCCACCGACTGTTGGTGGATATAATTACATTCCCCTTTTTGGGGAATAGCCAAAAAAAAGACCTTTTTGACTGTGTTGCCTTGTTATTTGAGGGGTAGAGGGGTTTGTTGCAGACTGTTGTTGTTTGGTTCTTTTCTGGATATATATATGTGTTGTGGTTAAGAATTGTTATCTTTTTTTCTTTATATATGTATTTTTTTTCCTAATTAAAGTTCTGTTTTCCTAAATTTAAAAGAGACGGATTATTTCTTGACCAGCATAATATCTCTTGAACTAAGACACTAATTTAAATTCTTTGTTCCACACCCTTTCAAACTCTTTTGCCTCAGAGAGTCAAAATGATAGGCCTCTGAAAGCAATTCATTAATGACTGAAAAGTCTTTAGAGGACAGAAATTGAAAGGTTGAAATTTTTATTTGTATAGTGAAGAAATCAAGGTAAATAATACACATTTCTAGAGACTACTGTACATTTACCATTAGATTTCATTTACTTTGAAAAGGTAATACCTTTCTTCTAAGTACATTAAAAATATAGCCAGGAAATGCTAGTTGCTCTTGTTTCTGAACGTTGAGGTATGGTTTTTGTCCAAAACAAAAAATCTTTTGCAAATGTGTATTTGAATGAGAAAGAAGGGCAGAGGGATGTAATATGTAGCACAGTACAGTTCTCATTCTCTGAAAGCATTGCCACTCCATGTGCGTGTGTATGCAGGCATGTGCATAAATCAGTTGCTCAGGTGAAAAGTTTACCTTAGCAGCAGTTGTGCCAACTCACATGGCCAGGAAAATCAGAGGCAAACACAAAAAATGGAAAATATATTGCAGCATAAAAGGTCACTTCAAAAATTTCTGACAGCCTGGAACATTAGAAGGTCAAAAATTAACAGCATATTGTCCTGTTTAGTTAGACTGTGCTACTACACTCTCTCTATGGACTCTTTTTATCTAAAATAATTGCATGCTCTTTTGAAATCAGGCATTCAAAGACTGTATTTCCCATTTTATTGAGAAATGAACCAACAGCTCGTTTTGTTCGAGAAGTCCTTTTGACATGCAAATAGAAGTCTTTCAGCGAATACACTTCTGTTTGTGCCACTAAAGATAATGTAAGAACAATTGATGATTGTCCAGTTTAGGAACTGTGTGCCTAAAATTTGCCTGTATTTTCATTTATGCAATAATAAAACATCTAATAAAACACTTCTAACTTTCCACATATCTTTTACCTGTGCCTAAATCCATAACAGAATCCCTGCTCATTACTGCAATATCAAACTCCCTATCCTACAATTTATGAATTTCAGCCTCACAAAACTGTAGAGGTTTTTTCCTACTTGTCTTGTTTTAGAAAATTTTAACATATTTTATGAGAAAAGGCACTGAACAGATGGACTGGGAAAAGCCTTGTGGATCATCACTGAAAGAGTTGAAGATATAGAATACATTTTCCCAGTACGCCCCAATACTTAATAAACCAAAAAACTTCCACAAAACACAGAGATACCTAAAAGTACAAAAGGGACTCCTGACAATCTTTAAAGAAAGAATTTCTTGGAATCTGTTTTCTCATCCTTATTTTGCCAGTCCATCCTATTTCACAACATGCAGACCCTGCACTGCACAGAGACCTTTATAAATGTATCTTACTGTCTCCACAAAGACACTGTGAGATCCATGTTCAAAAGGATGTTAGTGTCAAAAGATCCACAACTCATGATCTTGAACAAGTCTCATGACATCACACAGCACGTGGAATTGTATTAGTAAGGAATATGGAAAGTTTTGCAATGAGTTTTAACTGAATTTCTTAATATTTGAAAATATGTAACTCTGAAACAGAGTTGTAAAAGATATCAAGAATAAATGAAGAAAGTATTTTCTGCAAAAGGCATGTGAATGGTACCTCAAACACTTAAAAGCAAAACATTAAAATTGTGTGAATTTTGAAACAGTTTTCCATTTCAGGTATGTCAATAGCTCTGATAAGGTATATGGAGTTATTATCTTAAAGTAACTTATATCTATAGTAACTTCAGCAATTAACAGTTATTGTGCATTACATTTTATATTCAGAGACTGGACATATTTCAGCGTACTTCATCAGTTAATGTCATTTTTATTAGATCTATAGAGGAAATATTTGACTTCTGTTTTACAAGCAGGACTGGTTAGAAAATAGAAACTTATTTTTAAGCTGTAAAACCAACATGACTTCTAAAAACACTGCTTAGCTGCAGAAACTCTGATACAGTCACTGGGAGTCAGGAAAGATCAGCTTGATTCTCTGCTACTCTGTAAATTCAAGGAAAGAAACAGCAAAACTTTTAATGTAACGTAGGTTATTGACATTCCTCTCTTAAAGAATAGATTCTAGATTTATAGAATGTGAAGGGTACAGAACAGACATTTGCCATCCTAGTATGCCAGGTACAGTAACTGACTATTGTATATTCCAGTCCTAGTCTCTAATCATGCCATCTGAAAAGTCATCTACTGAGATGAAAATCCCTCAGTGGTCTGAATCTTCCTAGTGTTTATTTTTGACTTAAAAGACAGGAGTGCATCAATGGATCTAATTTTTGGATGATATAGTAGCAGAAAGTTGTCTCAGGTTCAGGTCATTCCTACAGACAAGCATTAGACAGATTCCTGGTTTTACAAAAGGAGATTTTATTCTGACAGAATAAGTCAGTTTTGTCACCTGTTGTGCTTTGTGATTTGTTCTTTCTGAGAAGAATTAATTAAAATGTTGAGATAAATAAATCCTAGGTCTTCTCTTGAGGCTTTCTCTTTTTGGCATTTGAATTGCTAAGCTCTCTGTTGCTACAGATGTAAAATAAAACACAAGCTTTTTATTTATGAAGAAAAAGTTTATGCAGAAAACTAATTTTAACCTTCTCTTCTAATTCCTGTGACAATAGTCCCATCTTTATACAAGCAGAACTGTCTGCCAGAAAATTTCTCAGATGTAAAAAGTCAAAGTATAAATATTAGTAAATTTAAGGGTTTTTGTAGACAACAGAGCTCCAACTAATTTTGTGACCTTTCAATTAGTACTGCATACTTTGTTTACACTTATCCTCAATTTCTGTTTTGTTTTCCGTGTGTAAGCCAAAACCTCGTAATGCATCTTGCAAGAAAAAGACAATATATGCAAATGTAAAAGTTTGGTTTATACTACTTTATGGAGCTAAATCTTATTATAGCTCATGGCTGTGGCTTATATCTACAAGGAAACTCTTTTCTGTTAAAATAGACTAGCTAGCATCTATGGGACATTTTTAAAGGTTTTTGCTTTTTCCTACTGTTGGGAAAAGCCATGTCATGCTCTTCTGTTAAAGGTAATGATAGTCTTGTACTCTGCTAAGAGGTATAAATAAAATATGTAAAGTAATGAAAAAAAATCCCTTAAGAAGTATACTGTGATATCCTGCAATATTGCATGTCTCAGTTTGAGATGTTTTGGAGGGGTGGAGACCTCAGGGAGAGGTCTCCTTCCTCAGATTCAATACCCCTGGTTTCTCCAATACAGAGAGACCAAATACATCTGGATGTAAGTGAAAAAATAACTCTTTAGCAAGAAGAAATGTTAATAACAATACTGATAAAATGGGGTTAAACCTGCAGGTGAAGAGAAACTCCCCAAGCCCCATCCACCAGACCAAATGGAGATAGGTAACCAGCCTCCCTCACCTGGACACACATGTCTACAGGACAGAGACAGGATGGACACCCATATGGTTCACCTCCCCCATGCCCGAAACACCAGGAGGAACAGTTGGAGAGTTATCACTGGCAGGAAACTGACAATAGATGGGATTCAATACCAGCAAACACTTGCACGGCAGTGGAGTGAGGCTGCAGTGCTGGCACAGACAGTCAGAGCAGGGCTGTGGACCCTCCAGATGACTCGAAGGACCTGAAAGACTTGGTTGTCACAATTTGATGTTTGTTGGTTAAAGTGATGATCACAGTCCAGATGGTGGACTTACCATGTGGTAAAGAAAGTTCCACACGTGGGTATTGAGTGAAGTCTGAGTGTGATCTTTTATGTGGCTTGAGTTAGTTGGGAATGCCCTCAGTACCGCCCCTGGGATGGGGAGTTCTGCATCAGATGATGTATTACTGGATCATGAGACATTTCAGGAGTCTTTGACATTCTAAGATGTTACAGCTGCCTGTCAGGTCAGCACAGGTGGATCCATTATGCCTCATAGAAGAGAAGAATATATTTAGGCTATGGGTGAATTGTCCCAGTGCTTCCCCTGAGGGGTGTTATCACAACTAAGTCTTTTCTGTAAGTGCAAAGAAACACTACCCAGTCTAGCAGGATTTTCCTTTTTCCTTATCTTAACACCCAGATTGTAGCCTGAGGTGTCAGGTGTGCATGCTTGCTGCACATTGTTAGCCAAGCACACAGCTGAGTGATCCATGAGCACCAATAGTCTTTTACAGCACCTGGATAGTCACTGCAGGTGGTCTAATGTTTGAGTCATTAATCACTATCAGTTCAGTCTCTTTGAATAAGGCAGAACACCAAAATGCCAAAAAAGGTCATATTTAGAGAAAAGAGAAGGTGGATACTAGAATTTTTGTGTAACCCAGGACACTACTAATATTCCCTAAATAAAGACTATAATAAATTGGGAACCAGAGGTAGGATACATTTTACTTAACTTTAGAGCGTTTATAACCAAGCTGAGCTCCTTTCGCAGCTGGGAGAGGACTGCGCATTTCTGAAGAATGATTCACCAGACCTCTTTCAGACACTCACTTTAAGGTGAGAGTCATTGTGTCCTGGCAGGAACTATTTCTCTCTGTCTATGAAGGGAGCGTAGGATGATTCTTTCAGTGTAAACAGCTGGTGCCTGCATTTCTCTGACAAATCCCATATGTATAGGACTGTATAGGATCCATACATCATTAGCAGGATGACTTTTGCTAAGGTCAGAGTGCCCAGTACTGTATCCAACTACCAAGAAACTGTTCACCTCAGAATATTTAAATCTCAGATTACAGATATCAAGCAGTAAGGAAGGCACTGGATCTGGACCATACTGTTTTGTTTACCCTGGTCTGCACACCTACACTTCCTGGTGAAGGATGGATGCAGCAGCCACAGTCCACATCTGTAGGCCGCAAGATGAAATAGGGTTAGCTACAATTCAAATTACCTTAGTAATTTAATTATCAGGACTGGTGGAGTAACCATGTGATGTTACTGCAAAGACAGCAGATCCCACAAGATGGCTGTGCCAGCTATGGTGTGTTCCTCATTGGCTGAGAGTTCCCCAAACCCAGTTCCCTGAACATCATCTCATGCTGGAGAGTTAGTGCTGACTTGCATCCACAGAGTGCATGCAGACTGTGTATTTACAACATACATATTCAGATGTGTCATCAGAATGATGATGTTTTCAATCTACTTGACTTAGAGTAAAAAGAAATGGCAAGATCCTTCTAATTTTTGTCCCTTTAACTGCTGCTTTTCTTGCATAGCATGTAGCCTTTATAAAAATCTCTATTTCAAAGGATCTTTTTAACAGGCCTGTTTATGGCTTTAAGATGGATTCAATTCTTCCTCAAATCCTCACATATTCCCTATATGAGACCAAACCTATAATTTAGCTCAGGTCATTTCAGTAAAAGTAATAATTTTTTATATGCAAAATGCGTAATCCCCTTTCCACCTCAGTTGGTTTTCAGTTATATTATTAGTATTACTCATTAGTATTTTAAAATGCTAATAGTTATACACATTTATTCTTCTGTTACTCAGGAAAGTATGAATTAATTTACTGACACTCTTTCAAAAATACACTGCTAGACTGAAGTAAAGTCTAAGAAGTTTCAAACCCAAAGTCAGTTTCATAAGCTTAACAAAATACAAACCCAGATGCTATATCGAAAATTTAAACTATTGTTGGTGCCAAGAAAAAAAGCCCTATAATAATCATGAAGAATACGTGCATATAACTTGACATATTACTTGTCAGTGAAATAAATCATTTCTTAGTTGTCAGAAAAAAAGGTATTCAAAAAGCAGCATATCATGGGAGCTCAAGGAATGACACTTATTGGCCATAAATTGCAGAAAGATGTCATCCAGCATATTTAACCTGATGCTGGGTTATATTCTAAGGTTTTGAAGGTTTCGCTTCTGGGTGAGAGAAATGTTTCTCATCAGAACTCCTAAGACTCCTTTGATATAATGAAATTGTTACTTCAAGATTACAAACGTTTGAAGATACTGGGTGGGCAAATAAAGAAAATTGACGCATCTTTTTCATAGCCAGTTACAAAAACATGGCATCCTTTATCTCTGAAATTCCTGTCTTGTCTTTCAGGGTATTTTCTACTATTTTCAGCCATATTTGTAAATCCAGACATAGGATGGCTTCAGAAGAAAATTAGACTCTTAATTTTTTACATGTATAGATGTGTATTCTTATACATATAGGGTTTTCTAGATATTTTCTGAAAGGTAGCTTTCTGCTACAGAACGAACCAAACACCAGAGAAAAACCTAAGGCATTGAGGAAATACAACAGATTGTCATTATAGAAGTGAAGAACTTCCACCTGGCCGCTCTGTGTATAATGCAAGGTGATGTTCCTTGTATTGCTGATGGACCAATGCACAATTACTCTGTCAGAGAGGCTGGCTGTTACAATGTCAGACTTTTGAATTTTCTGCGGGAAATAACATAGGGAGATGAAGCTTCCAAAGGAATTCCCCAAAGAAAAACAGAAAATCTCTTCATGTCAGTTTTAGTAATGTAGATATGTAAGGTAACTGCAACCACATGTACCTGAAAGATGTTAGGGATTTCATGACATGGGTTCTTTTCTTATCCATTAGTGTATAATTAGTGTATAATTAGGCAATATCTGACAGAATCAGATTAAAATTAGTTATTACCTGCAATTGTTCCACATTCCGTCTTTCAACATCTTGTCAATTTAGACAGAAATTCACAAGTGATGTGAATTCAGCATGAACAGTTTCCCAAGTTGTTGTGAGAAAATGAAACCCTGCAGGGATTTTCTGGTAACTCAGTGTAACATTGTGAATATCTCTGAAGAAAACACAAAGTAGGATTAAAAACAGAAGATAAAAATAGAGAAAGGCAAGGACAAAAAAAGAAGGTGAAGGAAATGTAGGACATGAACAAAGGAGTAGATTGAGATATAGTACAGCAGAACTGCAGACAAGTGAAGATTAAGCAAATTACAGACAGAAAGCAGAGGATGTCTTGTCATTATGGGATTATAGAAAAGCAGGAATTGCACAAAAGGAGCACCAGAAGCTGAAAATAAGGATGGTGTTCTGATTCATTTGAGGTCACTTCCAAGACTTCAGCTGGCAGCAGAATTAGGCTATAAATACATGGGGATAAATGTATACATGCATACAGAAGCAATGTGTCCACATCTATATATTCACGTGTGGCAAGAAAAGCTGGAAAAAACTTGCATATATTCTTACAGCATGGTTATAAAAATGAGGCAATTATAATAGAGACACACCTGAACATAGTGAAAAATATCTTCATTGGGTTCTGATAGCAGCCTGGCAAGAACTTTTTTGCTGAATATTTGACATCCAGAAACAGTGTGGAAGAATGAAAAGACCTTGAAAGGAGCCAATACTCCATGTGTTTAGAATCAGTATTCTAGTTTTAAAGTAAAGGAACACACTTCTTGAATAACATTCCTATGCCCACAGATTTCTCTAGGTCTAGACATTTGTGTGCTAGGATTTCAAGTGTGAATAAATCTTAATTGTTTTTGCATGGAGACTTTATTGAACAAAAGTAAGAAACAGAGTTAATTTTCTACCATGGTTACTTTCCTTAGTCTGATGACCTGCTCCAAGATGAAAACACAAAAAATATTGATTGTAGAAAACCTGTTTGAGAGAGTATGTCAAGTGATTTGCAAGGTCTTCTTAAGATGACAGGGATTTGTGTGTCAGTGCAAATGTCTGGCAAACAGATTGCCCTAACCTTGATCCCACAGCAGTCCTGGCATGCTACCTTGCAGCTCTGGTCAGTAGGAGGCTGTCAAGCACCTCTTTCAGCCTTTGCTCAACTCCAGGGTGCCAAGGCAGCCTCCTCCTGCGGCCTTCCCTTACGCTCTGCACACCCATGCTCTCTGCAGCACAACAAATTCGCTTGTGGAGAGATATACAGCCTTTCTAAGAACGTCTCTTAGAAAGAAATTACTTCCCATTACACTTAACAGTGAAATAAAAAAAATAACTCAAGCAGGATCCAATTTAGTTAAAACAGCCTCTACAGGCAGTTTCTCCCCTGGGATGTAGTTCTACTAGAAAATAGTGTGCCGTACATGTAAACGAGGCACTTTTTCAGAGATGTTTCATATTCAAAAGATATCAAGAGAAAGCTCTGGTCAGCACTATCATATCATTGCTCTCAAAGGGAATTGTACAAAAAATGAAAAGGAATGTTGTTCTAGAAATATAAACAATTACTCTGGTGTATTTTTCATCAAGTCATTCAAATATAATAGTGTTTGAAATCTACACAAAAATAACCTTATACAGACACTGATGCATAGAGTTTGATGAAGAACAATGATTCCAAAAAAACCAAAAAATATCAAGACAAAAGCAAACCAATTTGATCTAGTCACATAAGCTACTGCAGACTGCTGATTTTCTTTTCCTTTATTGTAGTTCCCAATGTTTTTCCTTCCTACTGAGATGGCTGTTATGTGTGTATACTTCAGAGAGAAATCATAAAAGAGATTTTTTTTTTTCTGTTTGAAAAATAAAGCTTTTCTGTTTTTATGTGCTGCATTACTGAGTAGGAGTAGGAACAGACAGCAAAACAAATGTGTCTTCTGCGTAGCCAGCCTGAAACGGACTGCAGCAGGACAGTCTAGACCAATAAACTATACTGTCTGTAAGGGAAAACAAAACCACTGAAGACATCAGATCTGATTTCTAAAAATCACCTTTTGAAAACAATAGTGTCCTGAAGTTTCTACTACTGTTTCTTCTCCATATTATTGCTATTTGAAGGTCACCTGTAATAGCTTTAATGATTGTGTCACATCCTCGGTTATTGTGCATACAATGGACAGGATTTTTTGAATGAAGTGCACAACACATACCCTTATCTGAAGGTTCCATTTTATGTCAAGGAAGTAAAAATAACAGACTGAAGCACATACATCCATAATTGCCCTTGGAAATCTTGCTCCAGTGAAAATTGTGTTTCGATATTTGAAATATTTGTATTGTACTGACATTTATTTCAATGCAGGTTTTCAGTGTGTTTTCCTCTTTACATTCCATTTGTTGGCACAGAACCTTCCACTGTCACAAATATTACACAATCAACACACTTCAGTATTCCAGGGTGAAATCAAATATCTGTACAATGTCTCTCTTAAATGAAAATAAACGTAAAAAAGTAAATAAAAGACAAAGAAATTGAAACAGCTTGAAAAAATTGGTGATGTTAACAACTCAGATGCTTGAATTTTTATTTCAAACAATTTAACCAATGAAATGTTCTGGTAGAAAACTGCTTACAACTGAACATGATTTAAAAAAAACTGTTCATTTATTTTCAAATTCAAAAGACAGGTGTTACTAGAATATTTGTGCTACGGATGAAGTGCCTGCTTATTAGCTGTAATAATAGACAAAGGATAAAGGATGCATTGTTCTGGGTTGTGAATATTCATACATTTACGCCACTAGACAGGTTTTCTGAAACCTTCTTCTCTCTTGCTATTTTCATGATAAAAAAATTGTGACCACGGATAGTTTGGGGTCCAGTTTTGTTTCTGCATCTTTTTGAGAGAAATGACCTGGTTATTTGAATACATAAGTCTTAGGTTGGTACTTAAAACTAAAGTCAAAATGAGATTGATTGCATATGAACTTTACCAAGCAGAAGAAGCGGGGTAGCTGAACCTGTTCTTACAGCTGTAATGACTGATATTTTCATCTGTTTGTAACATAGAATATCATAATACATTCTACTTTCTGGCTACTGAAGGGCATAGAGCACAAAGATAATAGAACTGACAATGGACATAGGAGCATCAAATGGAAAAGATCAGCTGGAAAATATCAGCCAAACATTGTATTATTCTGAATTGTCAAATATCAATAAAATTTAACCACATGGAAAAATCATATATTTTTTGCTATTCATTTTTTTTCTACTTCTTGCAGGTGAAGGAAAAGAAAAATAAAACCAAGCCTAGAATGGAGGGAAAGGTGAGTTTGGTTTGTTCATCTGCTATAGCAACTGGAAGTATATGTGGCTTCAAATTTATGACAAAAACTTTTGCTTGGAATTAAACTGATAGCTACTTAAAGACAGGCCATTTTGTTTAACATTGAAACCTGATAGACTGAGCCAGCTGAAGGCAGAAAGCTGACATTTGTCTGTTGATTTAATTGATCAGAATAAATAGAAAGTGATATGAAGAAAGAAAGGTATACTACAAACTGTATAAACAGCCAGGGCTCAGCAACCAGCATCATTTAGACTTCAGCCCATAGCAACTTTCACCCAGTGTTTAAGTTCTTTCCAAACACTTGAGGTAAAATATATTTCCTGAAAGGCTTTGTTCATCAAAGCAATGTTTTCAGAGGCCTCACAGACACAGTGGTAAAAGGATGTCTGATTTCACTTGAAGTGTCCAAAAGTTTCTCCGGTGACCACTAAACATTTTCATTTGAAATTGAACCCCCTTGAGTAATAATTAAGGAATAATGGCAATAAAGTTGCCAATAGATTTTTCCCTTATAAGTTTGAATTGTGAGTTTTGGTGGTTTTGTCTTCTTTTGGTTTAGGGTGGTTTTTAAACCCTGTCAGACTGCCATTTCTTTTTCTTTTTCTTTTTTCTTCCTGGACTCACACAGTTGCTATACCAGTAAAAGTGTGTCTTTGTGAGGATAGAAGTACAGGAGTCCTGATTAGCTCCTCTTGCTCATTCAGCCTTTCAAGAAGTTGTATCACCCTTTGTTGTATAGCAAAATGAAAAGCAGGGAATTCTTTTCTGTCACAAATAGGAACACTTTACATCAAGGGAATGCTTGTAAAGTCTCCTTACCTGGAAAAGAATAACAGCAGGTCATATTATGAAATCTGATTTTTTTTCTCTTGGTTTGTTAAAGTCATGGATGCAAATCAACATTTTAGAAAAGTAATATGAGAGACAGCAGAAGTTTATGTGCTAGAGTGGGTGCCATAAATAAAAGAGTATTCTCAGTTAATAATGAGCTTGTACTTCAGTGTTTTGTTGGATCAAAGACCTCTTAAACGACTGGTTTCAGGAGGGTGATCGGCAAAACCCTAGTCAGTCAAAATTGAAAATCATAGATCTTGTCCAGAGTAAAACAGGAACAAGTGGAAAAGGCAGGCGAAGAGCATGCTGAAAGCCCTGAAAATGTTACAGATAGTGCACAGGGAAATACGAAAAAGGTTGTTATTAAATCAGTGTAAAAATTTGAGAATGGCTGTGTTTACTTTTACCTAGCTTTCCTGGGAAAAAGATAAAGAGAAATGCCTTGATCTGCAATAAACTGAGGAGAAACTGGGATTTGTAGTAAAATACTTCAGTATATCTTAAAGGTCTTCATGTGAAAAACTTCATACAGGAAGCACAGAAAAGAGCAACAGAATGCCTGTGTAAGGCTTAGCTAGGTTAGCAACAGAGAAATTAAAAATTAATTTGAAGAATGAAAATACTGACATTTTTCTGCAATACTATTAATTATTCCTGTGACTTTGGAACTGTGTATACAGTATGATAATACTCAATATTTAAGTTTTTAAGTAGGCTTTTCTTCACCTTTGATACCTGTCAAACCTGTTTTAGTATTCTGCAAGGATAATTTATAAAACTAAAAGTGCAAATGACTGCAGATAAGAAGACAGAAAAGAAGATAAAAATATTAGTCTAGAATATTAAATTATATTTCTGGACAATACACTCTCATATGAAAAGACAAAAGAAAGTGGGAATCATAAAAATTGAATGTCACTTTGATTCCCTGGTGATTGCAGTAATATTGCCAGAAATAGCCTCAGTGTTTTGTTCTCAAAAAAAAAAAAAAAATTAAAAAAATTTTAAAAAATCCTAAAAACCAGTGTAATTATGTGAAAAATTAAGATGTAAAAGAAGTAGTACAAATCTTGTATAGATGACTAGTATTGTTTGTTTATGAACTCTTGTCCTAATGTGCAATAGCTCCATCCCTGGAGTCACATAGTCTTCTTGCACAATGCCTAACAGTTGTTTAGAAATATTTCAAGATTTGTGATTACTGTTATGGTTCACAGTGTGATTTTTTTCCCTCTGTGCAACACAATGAGTTACACTGTCTGTCATGTGCTGTCTGTGTTAATTCCTTGCATACTAATATTATTATCTTTGCTATTTTCACAGAGCTGTGCAGCATGCAGAAACTGCCCCAGATCTACTGTTAAAGTCTTCAGGGTTAATGGCTTCAAATCATCTCTACCTTTCCCTACTCTATCATTTCATACTTCCTACCTTATTTGAATCTACCTGAATATTAGAAAATGTTAGCTATGAATCTCAAACTCGAAAGCCTTTAAGTGCACATTCATCTTTACTACTAATAAAATATTACCATAAGGATTATTCAGTATTGTGGACAGAAATCACTAATTTATAATTTAAAAATATGTTCAATTAAACTAAAAATTTACAATAGCAAACTCAATAAATTCTACATCTTTTTGAAGGGCAACTAGGTAGAAGAGTAAAATAGCCTCTAGGAGGCTCTAAGAGTAATTTTTAATATATGTGAACAGGAGGTTGAATGGTATGTGAATGAACTCTGTGGATTACCAACAGCTCATTTACAACTCTGAAAACAAAAGACTGTCCTTGACTGATGGCCAAATTCAAATTGAACCTCTGACACACTTCTAGCTATGTGTGCCAAAATGAGCTAGATATAAAACTGAAACATTTCCCAAAATGTAATTTGAGATGAATGAATGGCTCCAGTCACTTATCTCATTGAGTCAAGTGATGTAAAATCAGATTTGTGTTCAGAATTTGTTAAATAGTTTTTAAGCAATGCAAAACTTTTTCTTCAAATTGTTAGAGATGTTAAATATTCAAAATGCATTTATACATGCTGTTAAACAATGTAAACATTCATGTAACTACGGTAGTAAGCTAATAATAAAACAGCATAAATGGAGGTCTTTGAATCACAATGAAGGCAAAGAGACCTTGTGTAGGCTTTAGGTGCATTTTATTAAAGTATAAAAATAACAGACTAGGTTTGGTACTACATATTGTGTGATATTGAAGTTGTCAGTCACAGATCAAAGGATTAACTTTATTAGGATATATTCAGACATCTATACATACCTTACCTATGTCCTAGAATCATAGAATGGCCTGGGTTGGAGTGGACCTTAAAGATCCACTCCATTTAAAGGTGTCGACTTGCTGTGTGTCCCTTGCTGTGGGCAGGGACACTTTCCAGGTTGCTCAGAACCCCATCACAGAATCAAGTAGGTTGGAAAAGACCTCTGAGATCATTGAGTCCAACCTTTGACCTAACTCCACTTTGTCAGCTAGCCCATGGCAGTAACATCCAACCTGGCCTTGAACATCTGGAGGGATGGGATATCCACAACTGCTGTGGGCAACCCGTTCCAGTGCCTCACCACCCTCACAGTAAAGAATTTCTTCCTCATATCAAATGTAAACCTACTCTCTTTCAGTTTGAAGCCATTCCCCCTTGTTCTGTCACTACATGCTTTTGTAAAAAGTCCCTCTCTGTCTCGTATGTTTCCTTCAGGTACCGGAAGGCTGCAATTAGGTCACCCCAAAGCCTTCTCCAGGCTAAACAAACCCAGTTTCCTCAGACTTTCCTTTTTGGATAAATGCTCCATCATCTGATCATCTTGGCAGCCCTCCTCTGGACACACTCCAACAGGTAAATGACCTTATATATTTATATTTACATATATGGTATGTGCACAGGTATATTTTAAAAAAGCCAAATCCATCCCATAGCTAAATGACTGCCTGTGATAATAAAAAAAAAAACCTTCCTCAACATAAACTGGAGGAAATGGTTGTCAAATATTGACAAATTCATAAAAAAGTTTTCACGCATTTTGAGTGACAAATATGTAAATATTTGGTCAATAACTGAAGACAGCCAAATCATGTAAGTTACTAATTTAATATAGTTTAACCTGATCTTTTGCACTTTAATATTCTATTGAGCACCATCTTTAAATTTATCAAACAGGAAATTTTTAAGAAGTACAATCTAGATAAAGCTGTTTTCAAGTAACAGATTTCCCCAGTAAATTGTTAAATTTTGTCATCTTTTTAAATATATGATCTGACTCATAGGTACTCAACACATTTGTACAGTCTTACCTGAAGTACATTAGAATATATTTAAATAAAAGTGAAATTTCCATCACATTTGAGGTGTAGTGTTTAAATACTATTTAAGGAAAAAAGTCACATACAAAGGAAAAGCACCCTGAATAAGACTGAATGTAAGGTCAGATTTAAGATCTTTACACATAATAGAAATTCTAAGTTACTCCAAATGTGCTCTATGAGAATTAGAAAACAATTATACAAACCTGGAAACCACCTTGCTATGAAACTATATTTGTTTCATTTTCAGTCTGTGATTTTTAATATAAATATTTGATAAATATATTATTAAAATATTCAGCTAATGAAATAAACTGATGAAAGTGCCACAAAAACTGTGCTTAATGCTAGCTAAATTAAATGGAAGCATTTACCTCAGATATTATATCAGTCCGATATATATCAGTATAGAGGTTTCATACTTTACACTTTTTACAGCTATTGAAAGCATCATTATTATGAGTGCTCATGACCGTTTTGTTAAACAGGATGATATAACTGGGATGGGAAAAAAAACCCAGTCTGTTACCTAAAAAATGTGCTTCACACAAGGGCCTGATTTATCTTTATTCACACTCAGCAGAACCTACTATAGATGTTAAGTGTTCTAGTATTTAAAAGAACATAAGCAATGCTTGCAATCATCAAAGAAGATTCAGGTTTACTTTCTAATAACCACTGTGTTGTGACCTAGAATGAAATGAGAGAAAAATAGCACCACAGGTGACCACTTCAGATCTCTTCCCAGCTTTGCCTAAATAATTTCTGCCTAATCTTTGCCTAAAGAAGTGTTTTAGCAATGTCTGTTGACAGAGAGGTAGAAGGAAAACTAAAAGTGGGAAGTTTATCATCAGTCACTAGAGATGAGTATTTTGAAAGTTCTGTGCTAAGTTATTCTTAAAACTGCCAGAGGAGGAATTGTGTAACATTCTCTTTTTCAACTTTTATTGAACCTTTGCTTAGAAGATTTTTTTTAATATCTGATTTAAAGTGTAACAGCAAATTAACCTAATTTTCTCCATACTCTTTCTCATGTACAACAAAATGTACAATGTTTAAGATATTATTCATGCTGACTTCGAGATTCCTTCTGTTTGTTTTACATTTTCTTTAAAGAATAGTTTTCAGTGAATCCAGGATACCAGATCAGGTTACTTCACTACCAGGCAGAACTATCTGTATTTCACATTCAACATCTTGGCTTTTTTTTTTTAATGTGTCCTATTGACTTTATGATCCACTCTGGTGTCAGTTTCTTTCCTGCCACATCAGCCATAACTGGTACCTAACTTTCATTTGTGTCAGCTACTGGATTTCTCTTTCTTCAGCCAAGGCTTATCTTGTATTTTATACAGTTTTAGTAATTTTTAGGCTGTGAATATTTTGGAAGCCATTTTAAGTTCTGTGCAGTACTTGCAATGCTTTCCATCTCAAAATTGTTGGCAAAACACATCACCCTTCTGTCAGCTGAAGTGTGGCTAAATATCTATTGATTTCTCTGAAAAAAAAGAAAAATGCAACTTTCAATTCCTACCTGGAAGCTTGAGCAGCTAAATGGTATACCCAGGTTGCATAAAATGTAAACATTAATCGATAAGATATAAAAGACACCAATATAGCTATAATCAATGAACCTAGAGACTAAAAATTAACAAAATGCTATTTCATAGTATTAACATAAGGTATAGAGAGGACTGAAAGGGGCAGAAACAAAAATGGAATATATCCTTAGGAAAAACAGTTTAACAAAACTGTATGATGTGAAAACACTGTCTCTCAAACCTTTTTTTTTTTTTAATCAAAACCATTTTATCATTCTTTTAACCTCAGCCTGAATGGCCATTACCTTACCTGTAGAGCATGAATGCAACTGCATTAAACACAGTTTATAAACTTTTAGAAAAGCTTAACTTTGGCAGATTAAATCTCATCTTGTTTGGGCTATGCAGTTATCTGCACTGAAGTGCAGGCTAGGTGTTGGACAGAAAAGCCTCCAGTGAACTACATAATCTAGTTTATTCTTCATTATCATATATGCGTCTCTATACAACCTCCATTTAAATAGTACTTCTATAACTCAGCTCTTTCCTTTTGTTTTTCTCTTTTACCTCTCTACCATAAGGTCCAATTACAATTCCCCTGGCACACTTAATGTAATTCCTTCTGGTTATTATTGTGTAAAAGTAACAACAGCAAAGCACTGTCAAACTTGTTAAAAGAAAAGAAAAAAGGACTTAAAATACATGTCCCAAAACAGTTCCTGCCTGTGAGGTCTGGCTTCTTTTGTCTGCCATCCTTGCTAAGCAGTAGGTGCCTGGTCCCTGGCACTTTAACCAGGCCCACCTTCCAAGGCAATACTGGATCGCTCTTTCTGTTCAGCAACACCAGGGACCAGAGAAATTTATGTTCTTTCAGTTTTTAAGCCATGATACATGAAACTTGCTTGTACATTGCTCACATTCTTCATGGAATTATTGAGTTGAAAAAATGTACCCAGAAATAAGCCCAAGACAAGATCTTTGCAACCTCAGTTTAAATTTTACTGAAACTGGTTAGTAAAGCATAGTTAGTATACACAGATTGCATCGGGGACCAATCTTTCAAATAATACATTTCCACTTTACCATGGATTTCTCTAAACTCTATTTTCCTAGTCACATGATAGGACAATGTCAGGGTATTGAAAGGACTGCCTGAAAGGAAAATACAGATTTTCTTCTTATCTGTTGGATGAGCTGTTTTAAGAAAAGGTGGTAGACTGTTTTAGCAAGAATTTTTCTTGACTAATTCAAATTGGTTGTCTCTTAAGTTACCTCCTCTGTGTGGTTGTAAATTGATTGTTTAATAAATCTTTTCCTAGAAATGTCCAATTCTAAGCTAGCCAGCTGACATTACTTCTTCAAAGACGTCCTTTCTTCCACTTTAAGAATGAATACTATGTTTATCCTTCTCTAGTCCTCTGGAATCTTCCCTGTCATCTTCAAAATCTCAAAGGTAATTGTTATGGTTCTTTCCTTGGCTAGCTCCTTATGTATCCCAAGATGAATTTCAGCAGACCCTACTGACTTCAATATGTCTACCTTATCTAAGTATTGTTTAACCTACTCCTGTTCCATGCTGGTGTATGTGCCTATCCTCCTTGCTGAAGCTCAGTTTTGTACAGCTGTTTGTTATTAACTGCTGGTGAAAACAGAAATAAAGAAGATACTGTGATCTTCAGTTCACAACTGATTATTTTTCTCTGCTTCTCAAAGCACTGGATCTATACTTTTCTTTGTTTTCCTTCTGCTTGTAACATAACTCTTGAAACTTTAAATGCAGTCTTTTATGTATCTTGTGGTTTCAAAATATTTGAGAAATGCTAGATTTATTTTTTTAAAGAAAAATCCACCTCATTCTGGGTAGATAAGTACATTTTTAAGATTTTGGATGAATGCTATTATATGCAGCAACATTTAGGTTTCAGAGATTATATATTGATTGTTGTGTCTGTGAGATTTCCTATATCCTGAATGAAGATTGGCTGCATCCACACTTCATGTGAGGATCAAGTACTCATGTCCAACACTTTCTATCACTGAGTTATAGGAAATAAATAAGCTACAACCAGAATGGTCCGCTGGACTGTGGAACATACCACAAAATGCTGTGGTCTCAACAAAAACAGTGCAAACATTTGGGGATCATTTACTCTTCGCATACATACATAATTCTGAATCAAGAACATTTGTGATGTTAAACATAATTGAATTTCAGGACTACTAATTGTTATTCTTCATACGTTTGACATGAGGGATGTGTTCCTCTTACTCACTTGTATGAAGCCTCATGCATTTAGCATGACTCTGCAGCAGCATTTCTTACTGCAGTGCCATTCTGTTCACCACAACAATATCCTATTAATGAAGGAGTTTCATCTACTTTATATGAAGTAGATCCAAGAGAAGAGAAATAGTCACATAGCAGTATGTTATCTTCTAAACAGATGCCTATAGATGCAAAATTAAAATTTGTCTTACAGTACCTTATAGAAATGTCAGCAAACTGACAGTAGACTCCCTTGGTTATTTTTCACAGCCTCCTGAGGGGAAGTTCAGAGATACTCAGTAGTCTGTAGACCAGGTTAGTGTTTATTTGTATGGTACGAGTATGAATGGTATTCATCTCAACTAGCTTTATTTAAATGACAGATTTCATCTAGGTTCTCCCTACTGAAGAGCTGGAGGTATAGGAATCTCCAGTAAGACTTTAATTTGCTTTATCCAATTTTGATACACAAAGTATCTTTGTACCTTCTGCAAACAGATAGAATGAATGGACTCGTGGAAATTTTCTCTTTCTCATTGACCATGGGGAAGACTGGTGATATTAGCTTACTTGCTTAGATATGCCTAAGATACATCTTTATATTACATTTAGGCAGCAAAGGTCAGTTAAGTTAGTCCTGCTTCTAAGCATAAACGTATAGTTGGGCACATGGTGATTTTTCCATCTCATACCATCATGCAGGTGAGCCATTCTGATACAGCAAATACAGTATATGACATCTCAAAAATTGTTTCTCCTTTCAGCCAACGTGCCACAGAATAGGTAAGAGAGCAATTATGCCAGAGACAAATGTCTGATCAAAATGCTTCTTTTTATTTCACAGTTGAAAATCTGAGTGGCAGAAGGTGTCACCTACAGAGAACAAGTCTGAAATTCCAGAGCTTAGAGGTGATCTGGGAGAACAGACATGTCTGGTGCACCTGACCTTTGTTAGACGTTTCTTTCATCAAGTAATAAGTAAATTGATTCATTACCTTCTCTCATGTTCACAATAAGATCCATGACAATATCTGAATCAAAATTAAGACTAAAAATTGCCATCTCATGTTTAGTTTGGGTTCTATGATAAGCCAAACATTCTTTCTGCCTATGTTACTCTTGAGCTGGTCATTCTCAGTCTCATCTCTGTCCACCTCATTAGTCCTTCTTCCTTTGCACTTGTACTGTTTAAACTGCATTTTAAAAAAAATAATCTTATACAAAATTAAAGCATATAAATGATTTGATTTTCTCATGGTCTGTTTAGGAAAGATACTGAAATACTGGAACACAACTAACCTGTTAGATCGCATGCACACACTTGTGTCCTTAAGGTACCAGGGTTATTTTCCATCTATTTATATATTTAAAGACCAAAGGTTTGTTTTTCCAACAAACCTGAATGACTAATTCATAAACACCAAACAAGTAATCTTTTCTGGGGATTTGTTTACATCACAATTGTAGAAATTTATCCAAATTAGCATGTTCTCCCTAACCCAAACTGGAAATAAATTTTGTGACAAATACATCTGAACTGCAGGAATATACCATGTAAAGTCCAAATATGTTTTGCTAAACACATTACCCAACAATATCATCTATTATTTATGCTTTTTGACTTTGAAATGAATAGTCATGCATTTTGAACACAAAAGTGTGTCTTTTGTGTGACTATGGTATTGCTGAAAAAAATTCATAATTAAATTGAAATGATGAATTGCCAGAGATGATGTTGATCACTTACTTTTCTTTTCCAGTCTGTGCTGTTACTATGAATCCAGTTTCTCCCGTCATCCATTTCTTCTTTCCTGAAGTATGCAACACCAGAGTTATACTTAGTGTGCTCTTTAAAGGAGTATTATTTTTAAAACAGACAACCAGAATGAAATGCGATAGTAACTACCAGTTCACAATGAATATTTTACTACTGTGATTGGGTAGATAGAAATCAGACATTCATAGAGTCTTTCATTCCAGGCTCTTACAGTGCTTTACAAATACAGCACAGGTTTCCTAGTGCTACATCACTGAAGAACAGTCACCCCAGAGTGGAGTGTAGCACCTATTTTGCTCCCACCTGACAGCTGTTGGTTATTATTACATGCTTTTTGTCCTACAGTTATTTTTCTGGAAAGTATATGAGAGTGAAATCCACCCACCAGGAGATAGGCAGAGACCATCTGCCATGACTAATTTCACATTTACTCCAGGCAGTAGTTATACAAAAATCCCCAAATGAAAACCCAGTTACTATTACAATTTGAGCCAGTGGACATAAGATGAAATAATATGATCAGGATCTTCTTATGACAATACCTTTTAATACAGGTCTCCATTATGATCATAAACAATTTTTAATGTCTTTCCAAATTCAACCTTAAGCGGTCCTTTGAAACATGTATGTTTTTTAATCACCTAACATGGGGTCCCACTTCCTGGACAAGTTAAGTGTACTTAAGCTTAGAAAGTTGATTAGAGGGATCTTTGTAGTATCCTAACATAGGTGAAACATAAGTGAAATAAATCATGTGATCTATGGTCAGAAATGTTATTTGTTCTAACTTTACGTACTTAATTGAAGTACCTATGTTATATTAATAAAATAATTGTTTTTGATTTCTGCTGTGTTCAATAATAAAAATAGATACTCTATAGGAAAAAGTAGGAATTATTCTCTGAAGACATGTTTCTCTTCCCCCTCCCCCCCGCCCCGTATAAATACATATAGGGGAAAGTTCCTGGGTGTACTCAAAATAATTGTTCCACTGAGAAATGCACTTCTGCTGCTATATGTTGCATGAAGTCTTAGTTTCCTTCTCACTCATGCTATTTTACCCATCCCTACTTACCATCAAGCTGTAAAAGAAATTTTAAAAGTTTCTCTGTTGATCTTATTAGTTTAAGTATCTTTGATTTGAGGCAGTACGTGCTTTTGTATATGTACGTAAGAGAAAGTACTTTGAGGACATGATCTGAATCTTACACAGCAAATTGAAAATTCATCTATCTGTTATCCAACACATTTTACATGAAATAAATCAGATAGAGCCAAACCGTTATCCATTCTAAATGCAGTAACTCAGCAGCTCAGATAACATAAAATCAAATCAATAAGAACAAGAAAAAATCTCAGGCAGGCTGTAAGGTTCAGGAAAAAATGGACTAGAGAATGATAATGTTAAGAAAAGGTGAAAAAAAAAGAAAAAATACCATACTTTTTCCAACTACAGACCTTTAAAATTCAAGATAGCAATAAAAAAAACAATCAGTTAATATAATTAGTGCTTTCTCCTTAAGCAATTGGGCCAACATTTTCTAAGCAACATCTGAACTTCAGGCTTGAAATGTCATTGCCTTAATATCACTCACAAAACCCAAAAAATTCCTCGGCGACTGGAAGGCAACAGTAAGGGGAAAACATACAAAGAATAGATTGGGATCTAGTATGTTTGCATTTACATCTCTCAAGGTAGACTTAAAAACATTCAACCATACAATAGTGAGGTCTTAAGAAGAAAACAGTGCATGTCAGACAATATTTTAACTTCCTGCCCTTCTACCGCCAATTTTTATATAGTCCTATAGATAGAGGTGAACCTGGAAGGCACAAGAAGATTGATTCATGCTTGATAAAGCAGAAGCAAGTTTTAGGTACAAATTCCAAGTTAAAATACTTCTGTGAAAGGACTTCTTAAGTGATTGGAGAAGGGTAAGGCTTAGGGTCACCAGCACAGATAGAAAGCACTAAATGATCTTAATTCCTGCAGCCAGTAAGTACTTAGTATGCCAGAGGAAAGGAGTCTTGAAGTTGTTTGTATTTTGTGCCTTTATTTTCCCTTGCTGACCAGCGGAAAAGTGTTTGTCTCGTATCCTAACTCATTAATTTGCTTTCATGTTAGGGTGGCCTTTGGATCTTTTCAAAAGCACAACTGCTTGTGACAGAAGAATTCTCTGACAAAGAGAAACTTTTTCCAAGAGAAAACAAGCGACAAACGCTCATGAAAAAGCTACTCAAAGATTTAGAATGTGTCAGTGAAAAACAATAGAATTAAACAATATTGCCTTTTATGAATGAAAATAATCTTAAATACTTATTTCCAGTATCCCAAATGTCTGGAGCAATTGCTGTTAATAACCTGTCAAATCATTATTAATAATATTAATGACAACAACAACAATCACCAACCTAAAAAAAGTCCTTTTTTAACAATAATTTAAAAAATCTATTAATCACAGTGCAGCAAAAAATTTTCAAGAGGCTACTACTCTGATGATCTGAATGTGATATTTTAACAGCTCTGAGAATAAGGGGTTTTTTTTCTGCAAAGGTCTTGACTAATCACACATTCAAACTCTGGTAGCTTACTTCAATTTAATGGGAGCATTAACAGCTTTAATATTCATAACAATGTCTGTCTTTTCTGACAGAGGACTAGGAGATTATTTCTAGACACATGAGTCTCCCTGATAGCATCAGTTTTTGTGAAACCAAGACAAAGAATTTAAAATGAGCAAACTTATTAAAGAGGTGATAAGTATGTTGACTTTAGAGCTTGAGAGGTACAGAAAGAGGAAGTCTGTATCAAGCCTTATGTTGATTTATATTGTAGTGAATCACTTTTATACATGTGAAAAGTGTATGAGTCCTAAAATGATTTTATGATCATAAACCCTCAAAGTCTGTTGATAGAATAATAAAAGAGCGCAGTCCTATGAGCCCCATAAACATGAGAAAGAAGATATATTTCACAGAGGAGGTAAAACTTGTAAGCTAAAGCAAATTGTAACTCCCAAGGACACATTAAATCAAGGTCATTAGATCTAAGAATATTTCTTAATCATCCATTAATTTTCACATTATTCTTCTTCCCTATAATAAGAAAGTACTGAGCTGACTAATTGAGCATGCAAGGTGAGCAATGCTACTAAGAGATATTCCAAACACTTTCTGGAGACATAATATAAAGAAATAAAAATTTCCATATTAAATACTTAGAAGGAATTGATCCTAGTTTGAGTTCAACTGTGGTGCAAAGACTACAATTTTGAACCTGCAATGGATGAGAAAAATATTTAGATAAACCATACATCTTTCTTAATAATGCTAATATGTCTCTAACACTACTAATAAACTCCATTTTACTGGCAGGGGAGAGGTGTATTTGTGCGTCAAATTCTTCTTTCAGACCAAGTTTCCTTTTAATATTACAAACAGTAAAACATAAAAGATGTAAGAAACTACAAGCAAAAATAATATAGCAGGTCATTTAATACTTTATGGATGGAAGAAATATCAGAAAATTTCTTTAATAAAATATTATGACCTACCCTAAACTGGTCAGATCTTCAAGAAAATGACTTCTTACAGGAATCTAGTCCACAACCTTGCTTCCCTGATGCTTAAAAAGGCTTTCTATACAGATATCTATTTCACTTAAATACTTTTTGTCTATTCTTTGATTCTTCCCTCCTTCTTTGAGACGTATCCTTAGGACTTTGGTTTGTTTAGTGTAGAAAATAAGTCTCTACCTGAGCTTTCAAGTCCAGTTAACTTGAGTAACTAAGTCACTTAATATTTCTAGGTTTGAGACACAAATGTTTAGTTTCAGAATGGGTTTTGGCTTAGAGTTCTATGTTAAACCATAATATTTTTATGTAAATTTGTATAATCAGATCTTATATAATCCCCAAGTTTAACAAATATAACAGGGAAAATAGTATTGCATCTTTCAGGTGTCAGAAAAATGTGAGGCCCATCTTTATCTGTCATAGTTTGTCTTAAAAATGCATGCATTAAGTTAATCTCTATAATTATTTTACTATATTGAATTATTAATGCCTTGTTCAGAATCTTTTTTAAGGACAATGAGGAAATGAATTATTGTCAGTATTATTGAAATCTTAATAGTCTAATTGAAGAATTGTTATTACAGAAAAAAGAATGAATTGTTATTATAGGCAAAAATAATGAATATGTCTGTACAGAACAATTTCAATAATAAAAAAGAATAACAATAATAACAATACAGTTAAAATTGTTATACACACTCAGTTTCTACCCCTTCTTCTGATGCTGTGTGCAGCCTTCCCCTGCTTGCCTAGGTTCTATGGTCACTAGGTTTTAAGACTAAAACCATGGTGTTATTATACATACGTAGGAAAATAAAAAGAAAACAACAGCCATAGTCAAGTGCCAACTAGAAATATAGTTGCAAAATGATAAACCAAGTAAACTAAATCTGTAAGCTGGTCAGGAGCAGTTCAGAGGGAGAAAACCTGACAAGCCTTAGTCCTGAGTCCTTGCAACCCAGTTTTTAGACTTGGGCCCATTACTAGTCATGGCAGTAGTGCACTACAGGGTTACGAAGCTGTATTATGTTTATGATAGCAACTGTAATTAACTAGAGCATAAAAAGTATAACTAGGACTCCTCAGTTACTTGCCTTAGTTTAAGTATTTAAAGCTTATGAAATGAATCCAAGTCTTTGAGACAATCTGTATTTCTCAGAGCTTGTCACCTACCTTCTGTTTCAGCCTCTTTCCCGCTCCCCACTCAACAGACACTCCTACATATATTGTGAGATGAAATTAGAAAAAATCAGACAAAATTTTCCAGGCTATGATAATGTAGCATCCTGAATCCCCAAAATCAAATCTACTTGTAGTACAAATCTGTGTCTTAAATTCACAACAGTGCTTTGATTTTAATTTTCCTCTAAGGGCTTAAAAGAGAAAAGGCAATTTAGAGCTCTTCTTTCAATCTGAGATCTTAAGTTACTACATTTTATTAAAAGTTACTTGTTGTGTGTAAGTTAGTTTAATCAATGAATCATGTCTAAACACATCAACTTAGTAAAACACTTTTGATAGAGTCATGATCTATTTAAATAGCATAATCTAAATTTCATTTAATTTTTAACCCTCATTAACTTCTAATTTGCATGTTTTAGGTGTTTTTCATAGTGTTAATATTTTAGAGTTGTACTTACCATCACATGCTTCCTTTAAAGGAACACAATGCAAAACCAAACATATTCTTATTCTCATTTGTGCAGGATAGAATTAGTTGAAAAAGACTGAAAATGTTTCTTGCTTCCATTTAATCTGATTTTCTCTTTGGTTGAGATAATTTTAGGCAAATATGTCTGAATTTTTGCATATTCAGTTTCAATGTTTATTTTGTGCAAATAATTTATTAATATAACTGAAATGTTAATATCTTATCATTACTAGTTCAAATCTAGATTGTTACAGAAAAAGAACAGCAATGCAGTTTAAATTGTTTTACACACATACAGTAGCTAACCCTCTTCCCAGTGTTGTGCTTCACCTCCCCAGGCTGCCCTGGCTCTGAGGATTCTGGCTTCATGGCCTCTGTCTGTGGTGGCATGGCTGTCAGCACCTGGCATACCTCATGCTAGGAATGTGATGATGATGCTGATTGCTCTTTGCTCTATAATCTATTTGGTGTCATTTTCCCTTGCTTAATTTACACCTTTGCAGAATCTTCACTGGTCTGTAACATCCAGGTAACAGCCTAATTTGCTGTATATGTTACTCTTGTGTGATATATCATTTTTCCTTTCTTTGCTACCCCTCAAACCACTTTTGTCCAGCTGCAGGTTGGCATTTCCTTAACAGGAGGTGAGCTCTTTATAGCTGTGGGATCTGCAGTGCAAAACTGGGACCCTATCACTTGTCATCCCATGCTGATACATCTCTGCATCACGCCCTTTGCCTCTGTTTCTCAAGTCCTCTGCTGCCTACCAGACCTGTTTTTCTCTGCATTGTCACCACAATAAGAATTGTAAATATCTCACTCTTCCTAAAGTAACTGCTAGTTCTTGTTAAGTATATAAAACTAGCATTAAACCATACACATGTAAACAAGAGTAAAACAAATTAGCCAGACATTTGCCCACTTAGAGATAGCACTGTCACAGCTAAGCCAAATTACAGCTCAAGGAAATTTCAGACAGAGCAAGCCTGACAAATCTCCTTTTTGAGGTCTGCGCATCTTAGTACAGCACTGAGGACCTGCACTAGCGATGGAAATACTGTATTTGGGGCTGCACCATCATATTGCATTTCTGTAAGGTATTCATAAATGGTACTTAGTATTTTATTTTAACACCCTCATAAAGTTGAGCCTTGGTATGGACACTTTCTCTGTCATTTTGATTATGAAACAATTTAAATCAACATAAAATCATATTAGATTTAGATTAGCAAATCCTAGGGTGCTGGCACAAGCCAGTTGAAGTATTAAAAAGAATTCTAATCACATTGACAGATGGCAGCACTTCCTGTGCACCTTAGTGAATGGAAGTGAAACAGAAAAAATTAATTTGGCACCCAGACTGATTATCTGCCTAGTTAGCATATTACCTTTAACTCTTTCCACTGCACTTCCTCAATCTAATTAATAGGTGGTCATCAAACTGTATTTGGTACAACACGCATCTGCAAGGTTCCCATCAGACTCATGAGTGGACCTGGCTCACCAGAGATATGACTCTCCCTGGTCTTTATCTGTGCTTCCTGGCTTTTCAGATGCACTCCCTCTCCAAATTGTTCCACTTCATGGATGAAGATGATACTCTGCATCTGCTGCATATGGCCTGGGACATATCTGGGTCCACTGGTGGGTAGATAGCTCTTCTATAGTAAGATCTATTCCTATCTCACCTTCCTCAGCAAAAATTCCTGTTTGAGAATCCTGTTGAAGTTTTTTGTTTTCAAAAGCCTTTGAATACCATCAATTGCAGGCTAAAAATTTTTGCCTAAGCCATAGGAATTCACAGAATTAAATGTTTCATAAAACCTCTCATGTAGTCAAACCAACATTTGGATACCAGTAGTAGAAAGAAATATGTGATCAATAAAGCACGTGGATTTTTTTCTTTCAAGTGCCAAATATGCCCTCTCTTCCACTGTCTGTTTGTTTATCATCTGATTAGTGTTTCAGGTCCAGTTTGGTTTTATTGGAATACAGCCCATTCTACAAGGCTCCATAAGAGGACTTTACAAAATATTATGTGAGTTAGGAACATCTGGCTGATTTGGATGAAACTCCCTAACAAGCTTAGTTACTGTGGGAACTAAAATAAAATGAAAAGCTGAAGACAAAGATAATGTTAATGAGAAAACTTCTTGGGTTTTGCATAAGCCAATTTCATACCTTTGAAATTATACCAAACAAAATGCCAAAATGTCTCAGCAATTAAGAAATAGTTACTATATATATTACCAAAGTCACTACCAACGAAAATATACTTTTTTTTAAACCTATAAATTTTGTTGAAAAGCTATCATTGGTTCAGCCTTCCATCATAAAAAATATAACATTTTCTATCACATAAATATTTTTTACCTCAATTTCAGGTTTTCTGTTTCTTAAGTTTCAAGTGAGAAGCCTATACATAAATAGCCACAGTATTGGTAGGTGTTTCAACCCCAAAGTGGACTTTATGGTGCACTATGGTGATCTCTGCGTATATTTGCACAGCAACATTATCAGTCTGACTGGGGGGGGCAGATGCCAGAAAATTTCTGCTTCTATAAGACTCTAAGCAAATTGTCTCTGTGCTGAAAGGGCTCCTCACTTCTTTCTGTTCTTTCATCTGTGTTCTGTGTGTCTAGAGTAATCCAGATTACCTTTGAGATATGCAAATATGGAATCAGTCTGTGATGGAGACCCGAGTGACAGTCTGTCTTGTTTTTAGTGAAGAAACAAATGAAATTCATATTGGTCATTGGTGTGAAGATACTGTCCAGCTTACAAATCAAAAAGAAGTAACAGATCCATGGAAAGAAATAAATTAAAACTTTTCTTTTAAATGTCTTGCAACAAAAAATAATTGTGGTGAGAAATTCTGGTAATTTTAATTACAACCTTGTTGGCAAATTTAGTAGATTTTCACACAACAGCTACAATATTTTTTGCCCATGTTTATGACTGTGTGCTTTGACTTTGCTCAGCTGTAAAAAAATCACTTCTAAATTGAGCGAGTTTTAGTCAGTCATTATTTCCATTTCCCTGAAATACTTCACTGGTAGAGAAAAATGAAGATAGGTAGAAAAGAAGACAAAAATATATCAGTGTCACTTGAAATCAGACTTGAATTTGCATTACTACTTGTCAGCAGTAAGACAACAGTATAAACCTGTATCTGGCAGGATCAATGATGGCATAAGTGTCCAAATAACAAAAATTATTATTGCATCAAGCATATATCTCCCCATAGGTAATCTACAGATCTTGATTTATACCTTAAACCATGATTTTTATTATATTTTTCCACAAGATTTATTATTATAAATGACAACTTATAATACTGATCTTATCTGATGTTCTTGAAATTTAAACTCTTGATCTCAGCCACTCTATACAACAATAAATTTCATTCTTCAGCTAAATGCTGTGAAGTGTTTCATTTATTCAACGACATTGTGAAGACAAAAATTGAAATTGCTTTGTTTTGAAGTTATATGACTCATGGAGGTCTCTTAAGGTATGGGAATCATGGAGTCTTGCTTGGAATAGCCTTTAGGACACAGCAAGTCAAAAGACATAGGTGTGGCTACCAAAGAGAACAGAGCTTTCTTCAGGAAATGCAAGAACTAATGCTCCTGAGCTAACTAGTCCATATTTTATTATAGCATTTTTTATGGTGTTTTAAACCCTTTTCATGCACTCTTATACATGTCTCTTTTCTAGCGAAAAGAACTGGTCAGAGTTGCTATAGCCACTTACAGGTAAGTTTTTTTCATGGTCTTGTCTCCCTTCTCAGAAACATTTATTTCATATTGACATATTTCTGGTGAATACTTAACGCACAATTGCAATGCAAATGAGGCAGTGCTGTTGGTTTCTGATAGCACAATAATACTTCATTCTGAACATGTACTTTGTTTGCCTTTTTCCTACCAGTAGCATCAGAGCAGAAATGGGATTTCTGAATTTTCTCAGATCCTTTCTGAAAAGTGATGGATAAACCCACTTTCTAAAGCACACAAGACCTTTATTTTGTTTTATACTGTGGTGATGGATACCTAGAAACCATTAATACTAAACCTTGTTGTTATACTCTTACCTTTGTACAACCCCTATGTAGACATCAAAAATTCCCTGGCTGTCTCTGTTTCTGGACTGATACAAGTCATACTCATTGCTCTGCAAGTGGCTTTGCTTCTCTAATCACTTCTTTTTAAGGTATTTAATAAATATATGAATCAACACGTCCCTGACGCAAGAACTTACTAACATACTTCTGGTAACTTTTTGACCAGATAAAAATCAAACATTAACCCACCTTTTTGTTTTCTGTCTTGTGGGCATGTTGACTTCTTGCTTTATTACATTTTTCAGGATTCATGGAGAATTCAGGGAGCCTGCAGTAGGTTTGAAGCCTACAAAACTGTCAGCTGTTCTCCATTAGTCTAGACTTTCTAGAGCCAGAGATTTGTAAGATATTTTTTTCCCTATAGAGATGCAAACACTACATTTTACTAAAAAAATATGCAAGTAAGCCTCAGTGGGTTCTGGTTTGACCAGCCTCTCAGTGAGCAGAAAGAACAACTTGCTAATCAGCTAACTTCCATGCAAATGCTGATAAAAACCACAGATGTAGATCACACACAAAAGACAGAACTTAATCACTGCTCTGCCTTGGAAACACAGTCTAAGTCTCAGCAGTGACTCTATGGGCACTTAAGACAACCTTTAGGAAGAAATGTCAAGTACATTAATTAGTGTTTTCTTCAGCCAGGATATCACCTCCTTAGATCTCTGCTCTTTTCTGGCTTTTCTTAGACTCTGCAAGCCTTCTGAAAGAAGTGAAGCTGCAACTCAGATGGAACATAACAACTTTAATCCTGGGCTGTTGCTTACATCAAAAACCTTGGCCATGATTTCTGTAAATAAAGATTGTGGGGGGTGGAGGAGAATCTAGTTACTCTTCAATCAGTGGCTTCTGTGGCAACAGAGGAATGTGAAAGCCCCCTAAAAATGTTAAGTAATAAACTTCAAAATTTACTTTAAGCATAGAGACATCTTACCAAATTATTTTACCTTTAGAGTAATTTCATGGAATAGTTGCTATAAAGAGGAATAATATGAGATTAGACTAATCAAAAGTTTAATGGATGCAATTTATAGTCATAACCCTTCCAACAGAGTGTGTGGAGAAATGGAAACTCAGAAGTGAGGACTGTTTTATGCAGTCTTCTCTGAGTGCTCAGTACATTAAAAAATCAGTCCTCTGATCTCACCATCAACCAGATGCTGAAATTAGACAGCCTGAACAGGACCAGAAGCCATTGAAATATTCCTGTCGTCACATATCACAATTAAATGAGATGATTTTTAAGTAATGGAAAACATTCCATCACAGTTAGTTGGAAGGAGATTCTTCATGCAGACTATATATTTTACTCCCAATTCTGTATCTTGTCCCTTTGTCTCTACTCCAGGTTTTTGGACACATTTGAGTTTTGCATTGGTGCTTGTCAGCTGTCTTCTCAGATAAGGAAACTCACATGTAGGGAAAAGACAACACAGTTCTACACCTGTCTGGGTAACATGTAGACATATTATATAAAGGTTTGTAATATGGATATAACTCTGACAGACATTGCTTTGTTCAACCTGTCTGGAGTCTTTCAAGGCTATCTAGCAAACCATTCACTTCAGCAGTCATGTCATGCTCAGTACTGGCAGGTTACTGTGAAAGGTCATGGCTTCTGACCTATGAAACAAGCTTCTCATTCCCTGGTTAAATCCACATCTGTCATATCAGGTTTTGTAGATACTTTTACACACGCATCCACCCACCCACACACACACATATATATATTTATGTATAGCCAATATGAGATAACTCATGTCCTTTTGAACATCTGCAAATAACATAAAAATTGTTACTTAATATTCAGAAAACTTTCTGTACATTCACTGTACCCAATCCATGGATAAGAGCTGTCATTCTAACTGCACTAGCATTAGTCCAAATGAAAAAAAAAAATTAAGGTGGTCCATTGCAGGCCTTGGACCAGAAATGACTGCCTAAACATAGGGTCACTTGTTTCCTTGTCTCTCTGTGAGCACTAGAACCACCATTGAGACTTTCTGTCCAGATGCTGTCTGCAGCACGAGACTGAGGGCTGCATCAGTGACTATCTAAAAGGCTATAAAATAAATACTTGTGTTGCTGAAAACCATAAAGGGAAAGGCAGAGGAGTAAAATTCCGTATGTCTTCTAGACACTTAAGTCTGTTTAAAACTTCTCCAGAACAGTAGACAGACTCTGCCAGCATACAAGGCTCAAGAGTGAAAAGAATATTCCAGAAACACCTCTTGCTGTCCCTACTTTTGAAATAGCCATCCATCCCATCCTTAGCCAAATGAAGAAGATGACAAGCTTCCAAACATGACAAATATGTGGTGTGTTTGATACACAGCACTTGCCCAGGCAGGCATTTCTTGCAGAATATGTGTCTGAAATTTGGTCAGTACTAAGCACCTTTCTGTCTGACAGGAACCAGTTTTTTCCTTCTCCTAGATGCCTTAGTACAGCTCCAGATCTTGTTTTCCCTGGGCCCTCCTTTCAACATCAACAATATACTTCCCCCAGCAAAGATATTTGGACACTGTAGTTCTTGCCTCACCTTTCCCTACAGTAGGAAACATGACTTTGGGAGGACAACTTTAGTACTCAAAGGAGCAGTGAAAGAGTGAGATTTGCATGTTTCAGTTTTTATTGTTATAGAGAATGAATTGTAATAATTGGATAAATTGGATTATGAGTGTTATTATCAATAAAACTACACCAAGCAGTGTAGTTTCGTTGATTAGACCATCAAGACCTTAACTGGACTAACAAACCCTTGGCTTCACTTATAAGGTGTGTCTGTAGTCTAACAAAATTGCACCATATGGTGTGCTCTGGACCCCTTTCTGGTGGACTGGCTATACAATATAGATCAAAAAAACTGTGCAGAATGCAGGTAGCCAAGGTTTTAATTTGCAGTGTAACAGCTAGCCTCCTTGACATCTGCAGGTTGACCCAAGTATATCTACACTGAGCAAGGCTGTAGGAGTACAAGATTACACTAAATGGAGGAGAGACCACGGAGTGACTTGACAAGACTGAGGGATTAAGAAGGAAAGCTGCAAGAACAAGCTATCTTGCCCAAGAGAAAGTTTATTGCTGTATATCGGGTTGTTACGGGTTTCCCAGTTTGTGAATTCCATCATGTTATCCCTGCTCCGATTGGACAGATTCTGTCACAGTGAAGCTTTTGTCTCCACCCTCATTTACCCCTTGTTGTTGTAGTCCTTCCCTGTATTTTCCTTTTCTGTGAGAGGATTTGAATGCTCCTCCCAAACCCTACCCCATTTTTCAGAAAGTTCTGTGACACCCTTATATAAGCCAGAGCCACCTTAATAAAAGGGCCATTCCATCATTCCACCACATCCCTGCCTGGATTGTGCCTTGTCCTTCTTATCCCCACGAGGGTCTCATAACAAGACACAGGGTATTCTTACATGTCCTCAACATATCCTTGGCAAGATCCTTCTAGGACATCCCAACACCCATTGAGCCACTCGATTACCTAACACAGAAACTCTCCTTAAACTGTTATATTCAGTATGCAGACTGCACTTGTTGCACCAGCAATTGAGATAGTGTGGATGCTGTGAAGCTGAATGAAGAGGAGGCAGAGTAGGGACCAACACTCTGTATCATCAGAAGGGTGTGCACTCTTTTCACATTCCACTGAAAAGAGTAATTTGCAGTAATTCAGCTAAACACATTCCCCTAGTCCCAACATAAAGTAAAATAAGCAATAGCTTTCAGAGAAATTCAAGTTTCAAAAGAGAGAGGAGAACAAGACTCTAAAGACTCTACAACACCAACTGATGACTACTGTTGCAGATTTTACTTTATTCAGACAACGGGCTGAAGAATGGCCTAATACAGGTTTTACAATTCTAAAGGGAATTTCAACAGAGGCCTATTTCTTAGAAGAGCAGTTTATTGTGGAGGAAAGGTCCTGAAAATGGAGACAAAAGGGAGACTTTTAATCAGAGCGCTAATGTGGGCTGTCTCTGATGAAGCTCTTATCATTCCACCCCAAGCAGTGTATGGTACTCAAAGACAGATTCTGCACCACAGTAATAGAAGCTTTTAAATCATTATTTGTACTTTAAACATAGGGAGATATTTGATTGCTTCACAAAACACTACTCAGAAAGGAAAATAACTTAACTGTGGAGATGAGTTCTGACCTTTTTTTTTTTTTTTCCCCTGGGCATTGGAGCCTGTGGTTATTACTAAAAGCAAATCCAGTGGTTCAGGCCCAGTTAATTTAAATTCTGTCTGCAAGAAGTCTTCTAATTAGTGATGGTTTCATTTTTCCAACGACATGGATATATCTCTATAATGGAAAACAATAACATGAAAGGCAAGTGACTGATCCGATAGGAGGCCTAGTCCCATAATGGAATATCAAGACCAACAAATGCAGATAAGTAAAGGTCAGCTCAAGGGAAACATAACTGCCTATGGCGATACTGAAAGGTGAAGAAATACCTAACACATCTGCCTGAAGCATAGGGATAGAGGGTTTTCATTGACATTTTCTGAATTAGATTCATCACATTAAAAGACTATTACAGCTTTAATGCAGAACAAATAATTTATAGTTATTAAAATAAGATCCCAGAAAATCTTATTTTACCATAACAGGCACTTCACTGCAGTCTTCTGGTCACTTTCAGATGGAAAGAACCCTTTTTTTTGTCATGTTTCTTTTTCTACTCCCAAACACTGTGGAAATCCAAGGGAATCCAAGATGGTATTCACTTAATTTGGTAGTGAGTGACCTTCACTGAAGATCATGTTACAGAGAAAGTATTTAAGATGATGCTTCATTTTTTATTACTATTACATTAGGTCTTCAAGCTATTCTATGCAAAGGTATTGATTTTGCGTATGCAGAGGAAAAGCTGAATGATGCTTGGACTTTAATTTTATATTTATTTATTTAGTCCTTCATTCATTGCAGTCCAGTTGAATAGAAAAGGAATAAAATATTTGTGATTAATTGAAGGATTTTTCAATTCTTCTTTTTTTTCTTTTCCTTTTTTTTTTTTTCCTGACAGCTTGTAACACAATTTCACAAAGCTCGTGAATAATACAGAGGAATATCATACCCAGTTGAACTCCAAGGATGACACTGGAAATTCTGTGCAAAGCTGAATAGGAGTGTGAGTACTTTACATATAGTAACATGGCACTAAGGACTATTATTTCAAGAAAATGGAAGTGCACGGGGTCAAAAAAAGTATCACCGAATCCACTGATATACAAACAAAGTTAATGACTCCCCCAAAATATCCCAAATAATATAGATTTACACACAGTAAAGCAAAATATAATTTAATAAGTTTATATATCTTTCACCATGAAAGCTGTTACTTTTACTAACAGTGTTTAATTTCTTCTAAAAAGAAAGAAACATGAAAATGAGGATTCAGTTGCATAACTGCAAGATTCCTGATTACTTACATACAGAATGCAAAACTCTGATTTTTGCCCATGCCAAAACCTGCAAAAACCCCACATAAGATAAAATCAAGGAAGCTGAGTTTGAATTATTTTCAAAATCATTGATTTTCTTTAAAGACTAATAAATAAAATAGCTTTCTATGAAATTGCAACACAATTAGTTATTAATGCTGGCGTCTTGAGAATTTTTACAACTTGTAAATATCCTTAAATGTATTGAAGACACTGGAAATCTTCAGAAAGACAATGATTTTGCCAAACATTTATTTCCTCTGTATTCACTGTCATAAAAATGAATCTACTTGGAAACATCACCACAGTATAAGCAATATCCAAATATTTACATAAAATGTTTCCATTCAGCTTCAGCATGTTTTTAATACTATACTATTTCAAAAAACAGAACAAGTCATTTGAATTTTAATGCAAACAGAACCAATCTATGAGTGTATTAGACTTTCTTTGCCTTTAATGTTTTAATGTTTATTTCAAATTTTATGCTTTGAATGATTACTTTGCCTTACATGAGAAGTGGAAATTTAGATATATTTTTTCTGGTTTAGTGTTACTTTGAGTACCATCCCCTCCTGCTGGATAGTAAATTATTTGAGAAAATGAAGAGCATGATGTCAATGGATCTGTGTCATACTATAAATATTCCAAGACTCAGTGCTGCATATTTATATAGTATTTAATAGCAAGATCATATGGCAAGAATGTGCATACTAGAAAGTAAAATAGAAAGTATATTTGAATGTTGCTAGCTCTAACCTTCTAGTATAGTAGAAAATTAGGTTAGTCACCTTTCCTAGTCATATAAAATCACAGGATTTCTCTCTCTGAGGTTCACTATCTTCACTATAAGACCAAGTGTAGGGTGCTGCACACAGGTCAGGGCAATCCCTGATATCAATTCAGGCTGGAGCATGAACAGATTGAGAGCAGGCCTGCTGAGAAGGCCTTGGGGTTGCTAGTAGATGACAGGCTGGACATGAGCTGGCAACATGCACTCACAGCCCAGAAAGCCAATTGTGTCCTGGGTTGCATCAAAAGCAGCATGGCCAGCATGTTGAGGGAAGTGATTCTGCCCCTCTGCTCTGATCTGCTGTGCTCTGGTGAGATCCCACCTGGAGTAATGCATCCAGCTGTGGAGTCCTCAGCACATGAAGGACATAGACCTGTTGGACTGAGTCCAGAGGAGGGTCACTAAGATGATTAGAGGGATGGAGAACCTCACCTACAAGGAAAGAAAGGCTGAGAGAATTTGGATTGTTCAGCCTGAAAAAGAGAAGGCTTTGGGGTGACCTAGTTGCAACCTTCCATCATAGAATTAACAAGGTTGGGAAAGGCCTCAAGTCTAACCTATGACCTAACACTATCTTGTCAATTAGACCATTGCACTAAGTGCCATATTCAGTCTTTTCTGAAACAGCCCAGGGATGGTGACTCCACCACATTCCTGCACAGCCCATTCCAGTGCCCAATCACTCTTTCTGTTTAGAACTTCATCCTAACGTCCAACCTAAACAAAACCTAAACCTCCTCTGATGCAGCTTGTCCTATTGCTGGGTGCCTGGGAGAAGAGTTTGACCTCCACCTGGCTACAACCTCCTGTCAGGTAGTTGTAGAGAGTGATAAGGTCTCCCCTGAGCCTCATCTTCTCCTGACTAAACCACCCCAGCTCACTCAGCCACTCCTCACAAGACTGGCACTTTAATCCCTTCACCAGCATCATTGCCCTTCTTTAGAGACACTTCAGCATCAATGTCCCTCCTAAACTGAGGGGCCCAGAACTGGACACAGTACTTGAGGTGTGGCCTCACCATTGCTGAGTACAGGGGAAGGAACACTTCCCTGGTCCTGCTGGCCACACTATTTCTTATACAGGTCAGGATGCCACTGGCTTTCTTGGCTACTTGGGTACACTGCTGGCTCATGCTCAGCCTGCTGTCACTAGTACTTCCAGGTCCCTTTCTGCCTGGCCACTGTCCAGCCTCTCTGTCCCCAGCTTGTAGTGCTCCATGGGGTTGTTGAGGGATGAGGGGTTTGTTTGCATCAATATTGTTGGTTTGGTTTTTTTTAATTAGCATTTATCACTGACTGCAACAGTGGCTTGTACACTAGACACTTACTACATTTTAAATTCCACCCACATGCTCTTGCTTTTCTAAGTACATGAGACTGATGATTCTGCCACTGGGAAATGTTTAGTTTCACTAAAAAAAAATCAATTAGTTGAATCTTGTACTTGAGGGGAACTTCTATCAGATCTTCTGACTTGAAGGAATTGTATTGCAAAATGTCTTCCAGCTTTTTATGACACCTTGACTGGACTTTTTTTCCATCATCTCTCAGCAATAATAAACTCAATTTATGCGTTATTAGTCATGACACTTTATCATGTCTGAACAGAAACAACTATTTGGCTGTCTGCAGAGAGTAAGACAGAATCAAAAGAATTGGGTTAATTTGAGAGACTTGAAGTTGTCTAGTATAGAGAAGTCTCCAGAGAGACCTTATTACACTGCAATTTCAGTACTTAAAGGGGGCTTATAAGAAAGATGGAGGTAGAGTTTTTAATAGGAACTGTAGTGATAAGACAAGCGGTAACAGTTTTAAGCTAAAAATATTTTACAACGAGGTTGATGAAACACTGGCATGGGTTGCCCAGGGAGGTTGCACATGCTCTATCCTTGGAAAGAATCAAGGTCAGATTGGATGAAATTCTGAGCAACCTGATGCGGTTGAAGAAGGTCATTGCAGAAGGGTTGGAACTAAACAAGCTTTTATGATCCCTTCCTAAACAAACCATTCTAAGATTCTATGATTCTAATAATAAAACCTAGTTACTTCAAATTTATGAGCTTCTGAGATAGCTTTGTGCTGAAGTGCATCATGCAGACTACCTGAGGTTCCATCAATGAGGGGAATTGGTCAGCTGCCCCTCATCAGAGACTGTCACCAAGTTTGAGGAAGTTATTGGCTTCCTCACTATATATCTGAGTAAGAAAGAAGAAACTCTATTTACTCTGGGCAGAAGATCAATAGATTACCTTTTTCGGCTGTGGCTGTTTTGAAGAGAAAGGATGAGAAAGAGTAGAGCATGGGAGATCATGTTCCTCACCTTCCGGAGCTTTCAGAATCTCTTCCCTCCCATTTGTACGGATTAGACCTGTTATAAATATTGTAGAGTCATAGAATAATTTGAGTTGGAAGGGTCCTTTAAAAGGTCATCTAGTCTAACCCTTCTGTGAGAAGCAGGGACATTTTCAACTAGATCTGGTGTATCACTAAATATCATGTAAAAAAAAATATATGCTTTTATACTATGTAAAATATAAAAATTATGTTAGTCTATGCAATAAAATACAATGTGAAGATTAGAAAAAAGCAAACATGACCATAAGAGTCAGTTGCAGGCAGAGAATGTCACAGGATGCTGAGTTGTAAGTGAAGTTACTATCATGCTTACTAGCATGAATATTCTAAGATGTTTTGAGTTCAGGGACCATGCACTGAATTTGATGTGAATTTCATGAAGATTCCTCTGCCTCTTGCTTTCCTGTTGTGGAATGTACATCTTTAAATAATAAAATGTTATTTCATTATTACTGGTTCCTATGAACATACTTGGTGTTCCTCACATCACATACAAAACCCTCCGCCCAGAAACTCAACTTTTGTTATTTCCATTCTACCTTTGTATTGGCTGACTCATAAAACACACAAATGCAGCAGGTATACAAGAAATAATTAAACAGCAGAACCTTATCTGGACTTCAGTCCCAAGGGCTTGGTCCAGTGTCTGAAAACATTTTATTCCACTCCAAACAAGAACCATTGTGCTAATCCCCCAGGAATGCAGCATTTATTACTTACCTGTCAGGTGTGAAGCATTGCATGCTAAAAAGATTATCTCCCCCTCCTTCTCTCCACCTCCTGCTTTGTTCAGGCAAAGCACAAGAGGGGAGGGAGGAGATAATCCTCTTCAAATGGAGCATTTATTACCTTAGATGTAGGCACAAAGTGCTGCTTGCCAAGGGAGTTAGTAGAGGAGCATCTGCTTAGACAAGTGATAAACACCATTGTAAACAAACTAAAGCTTCATATTAATCTGGTCACTGCTTTCTTGAGAAAGTTCAGGACTTTTTACTGCTCTTTACAATAGTTAGTATTCCTTATACTCAAGACATATTTTTAATATTGGATTATTGTTAATATGGTAATGGGAAGTTTTGGGTAACATATAGTTGGTTGCAGTGGTTGTTAAGCAAAGTTGTGAAGTTTTTTATTGGTTTTCCTTTGGGTCTTTTTTTTTTTCTCTTTGTAAAAATTTTTTTATTTTTATTTTGCACTGCCAAAAATATTTGTCTAACTGTTGGCAGAGGTTTGGGTCAGATGGATTTGCTCATTTCAAGAATATCAGTTCTACTTTCTGTTTCACAGACAACTAACTTTGTCGTCACTTCTCCATGTTGTGTGTGTGACATTTGTGAACATATTCCCAACCCTCATCAAGTCCATTTGTTTAGAAGAAAAACCACACTTGGCCATTTCACCCTAAAGATACAAAAGAAACCCCCCTAAAACCAACAAAGTGAACCAAACAAATCCCAGACCAAGTCAACCCAGTTTTGCTTCTCTAAAAGATAATTTCCTTCAGAGGCCTTATGATTTAGAATTTTAAACTGTATTGCACAGCCACATAATGAATGCACTATAGACACACTGAGTGATCCTCAGACATGGTTCCGGTTCTCAGGGTGCAGCCAAGTTACTAAATCATGTATTCAGACTGGCTTCATCAAATTCAGAGTATGCTGATGAATAGAAGTTTGTGGCATTCACAGTGACTTAGAAAATGACAGAATTCCCCAACTTCTTCTGTTGTCTACAGCATATCAGAAGTTTTGTCATCATCTATCATATTTTATCCAAAGCAGGGAAGAAAGGAATGAAAGAATGAACCACGAAATAAATACTGAACCTAAGTCTGTCAACAGTTGTGCTCTTCTAGAGCAGTTTAACTTTTGCAGCTGCTCTTCTCTCTTCTGCCTTACGTGAGTTTAAATAATATATGGCTCCCCCTTTCAGGCTACAGCTTCTTTAGCAGTTTATTATTCCCAGCCCAGGTGCAGCTGATTGCTACAGATCTGCTGGAGGAGTTTTTTTCTGTGATTCATTTCAGTCAAAACCAGCTGGGTCAGTGTTGGGCCATGGCAGTCTGAGTCATCCTTAACCAGCCTTGCCTGTGCCCCTACTCTGGATTCCACCACACAGTTCTCTCTACCCTGAAGACAGCAATGGTTCTACTCTGCGCTTATTCTGAACCAGTTTGGTTTGACAAAACTTAAAGATATAGAAAAATGGTCTCACACAAAGGTGGAGTACTAACACATAGGCACAGAATACCCATGCAGCCACTGGGCAAAAGCCAGAGAGGGACTCTAGTGGCTCCAATTTAGTCCGTCTTCTTTTGTATTTGACTTAAGACCAATTTGCTGAAGCAGAGCAATCAGTAAAGTCTTAATCAACAGGTTAGCAGTTCACCAATTTTCTACAGGAAGAGAGCACTAAGCCAGTGAAGGAACGCTGTGGCTTTAGAAACAATGACCTCCGGAACTGGGAGAGAAGTGCAGCAAGACTGCCCTCTTTCTTGGAGCAGACAAAATAACAATTATGATAACACCAAAGGCTGTGTTTTGCAATTAAAATATTTACATCTAGACATGGGAGAGTAGTGACTAGTACAAGGAGGTAGTAAGATATTCTATTAAAAATTTTTCCTTAAAGCAGATGTTGATAATTCTGTGAAAGTAACTTTGGCGAGCATAACAAGGATTCGCACAATGAGGCTCATGTAGCCTCATGCATTTCATTGGGTCCTAAAATTTCCTACAAGATATTCAGTATATCTACATTTTCAGAAGAGTTCTTCAAGGAAAACAATGTCATTCTGTATGTTCTCATGCAAATTGAGCTGCAGGAGCAGGTTTGCCAATTAGGAAATCAGTACAGAGTCTGATATACACTTACCCTTGTCTTCATTAGAGAAAGCTGTAAGGACAAAGTCCCAACATGTCTACTCCTATTTTTAACTGTCATTCAGATATATAAAATGCAAACAGCACAGCAGGTGTTTCCAGAGTAAAAAGAAACAAGGACAAAGAAAACTGCCACACAGACAGTATTTCCTTGTCCTTACGCCAGTTGGCATTGTAGATAGTTGGTTAGACTGATATTGATTAAACTACTATCTTGGGCAGAAGCTTGGCTTTTTGGTACTTTCCATATCACTCTTAATTGTGAAAACTTTTACTGGTGACTTGCTTCTATTATTCTTTCTTTTGAGAGAATTTCTAATTCATTTGCAGTACTATCAGGTTTTCAAGATTCATGCTTGCCTTCATTTTCAGCCATTGGTGAGATGCTATAGAAAAGAATTGAGGATAAATAGCATGTCTAGTATTGAAGTGCCTAAACACCTACTTTGTTCCAGAAATGCTGTTATTCTGTCTTTGTGCAGTCTTTTTATTCAATTCTGAGGAAAAACTTCTCCAAGCTAATTTACGTTCACACCTATTTGTTTTGTACAATACAGAATGTTCTTGAGGAAAATATTTATCCAAAGTGTGCCTCTCTGAAGAACCAGAACATTCAAGAAGCTAGCATGGTTAATGCAAAAATAGGTTACGATACTTGCAGTTGCACTCATAATGCAAATACAGATCTAGATTTTATATATGGGGCCTTAGCTCTGTATTTTGCTGAGTTATAGGGTATGTTTAAATGACAAAGTGATTCAGTGCTGAGAGGATAGTATTTGAATTTATTCTATATTTTTTTTATTCAAAGCACTAGATATTTTATCTGTGAATATTGGATAACTAAGTTAGGGTTCATTGTGCTTTCAGTAGATGTTTTGTGGATCTTTATATTTCATTATTATATTGTTTGTTATTTTCACTCACTATTAGTTTGCTAATAAATTTGTCAGGCAGTAAAGGAGCAGAAACAGCATAAGATCAGTTGAACTTCACAGCCAATGTAAGCAATCTGTCATCTCTGTATAACACACCCTGAGTATTCAGAAAATGCTTATGAATTCTAAAAATGTTGGCAGCCAATCTGCATACCTCATAAATGTTTCTCAAATTAATGAAAAACCAACATTTGTCAAATTTCTCTTTGTTGAGTATTATCAAACTGGTATTTGTTTCTTCTCCAGCCTGTAATTTTTTATTTTTTTTTGCCTGTTAAGGGAAAAGGAAATAACAGTAGAATCTGAAATAAATAGTTGAGGATGCAAGATGATCTTGTTATATAACTGTATTTAACAGCATCATTGGTATTCATTTGTATTCATTTGCAGTCAACCTGTGGCATCTCTGTGGCCCAAAATATTAGTGTTTTAACAATTTAGTATACGGAGTGCCTTCTGAAAAGCAGGCTGACTTACATTTATATTATGTACTCTTTAGTGACTCAGAGCCATAAGAGACTTTTTAAAAAATCCAATAATCAGATTGCTAGTTGGTAGTTTGTACGAAGCTAATTTACTTCTAAATAACCTGTCTTTTGTGGTTTTTTCTGACATACAAAAAAATTGCCTCAGATACCAAGTCATCTCTGAGCCTTCCTAATGAGATCACCAACTCAACTTCAGCATTATTACTCCTCTCTTGCAGTCAGTTTCCCATACTGTGTGATTCACCACAGTTTGCAGAAGATTCGGGTAAAAGAAAGATTTAGATGGGATTGACTGTATGGTGTGGTTGTTCTATGCAATGGGAAATGAGTGTGAAACAGGATGATGAGAATGCAAAGATCTGTACTGCAGAACGGTTTTTTGTCCCACTTTTAACCTATTTTTTCTAGTTTATTGGTAACTATTATCTGTTTAAAAAAATATAGATGAGAGAGATGGGTAACTACTCTATTAACAGAGTGAAGATGGTTTCCTTTCGTTCAATTTAAAATGCTACCCAGTAATTGGTTTGTATAGGTCTATTTCAAAGACTGACTAATAGGGTTTTTTTAATTGAGAATACATTATAAAGCAAACATTCTAGAGTATTTTTTTCAGAAGATTTCCACTGAAAAAGTGTTTTAGGAGATCAACGTGTTTGGCTTGATTTCTTAGCACACGACACATCTTTCATACAAAATAATCAATCAATAATCATTTTACATGCATTTGATGTTCATTCTATAGAGTTGTTCTTTATTATTATTTCAGTAAAGAAAAAAGAAATTCCCTCTCTGTTTCATGGCAGAGGGTTTTATTCTGTGTCTAAGTATATTTATGGATACTGAGAGCTAGCTAAAGGAAAAGCAAATCCTTAGTCATCCTGGTGCCACAGCAGCACCAGAAATGAAAATGAATGGGCTGCAACTGTATTGCTGCAGTGGAAAGTGGATGAATAAAACTAGACTGGACACTTTATGAAGATTGGAGCTTTCATTTATTCATCCATAAGGTATAACAGCACAAAATGCATCTAGAGAGATACAAAATTGTAGTAAAGAAGGTATCATTTTATGCCCTCAATGACCTATTAGGTACTATGGTTTCTTTAACTCTTTCAGTACATGACAACACAGTAATTTTTAGTACAGTCATACTCAGCTATTCATCATGTTCATGACAAATATGACAGTTAGGAACTCAACAGCAGCAAAGCAATTTTTCCTGTAAGTATCAACATAACGGGAAGCAAGGGAGAAGGCAGAGACAGTCGGATTTTTTACTGAGACCTGAGAAATACACCCAATCTAAATACACAAGCACAATTTATATGGTTTAAACAGAGGAATGAACAGGGCTATTGGGATCATCAGACAGACAAGATATTGGGCTTTTGACATCCGGCTTTTTCAATGCAGAACACTGTTAGGAGGATCTCTGCTGCTTTATCTATAGAAACTGAACACTTTATATAAATTCATATACATTTTTTAGCTTACCTATTCTTAAAGTCTCTCTCTGCACTGTCATCATTTTCCTCAGCTAAAACAAGGTCAATCATATCAAGTAGGGGTGAAGGGCAGAAAAATAGGTTAAGGATGTCTATCAGAGCTGAGTTTGCAATGGAACTCAAATGTGATGCCTAGAAAAGCAAAAAAATTGCTAAACTGAATTATGTAGTCATCTGAAGCTGATAAAGGTAAGTGACTGAAGTTAACTTGGAATATTTCTTGGCAAGATTTGTCTAATTTATATAGTACATATTAAAGAAAGTAGCAGCAGGGGTTTTTTAACCCTGGAATTATCAACAGTTCTTTTCCATCTCTAGAATTATAGACTTGTGTATCAGGAGATTTATATGCCAATGTGAAACACATCAAATATTTTTTATTATAAAAATAGTTATGTAATAAGAATGTCTATCAAATATCTTCTGAACCAGGTTTCATGAACTATCCCTTTATATCAAAGACTAGTTCCAAAGCAATGTGTAATATGAAGATCAATCTAGAATGGTCCAAATAAAGACCTGAAAATGGAAATAAAAGCAGGAAATTCAACTTAATATACCTGTTGAAATTTTGCAAACCAGCTGTTGCCCATAGGATGCACTTGCTTCATAAGATAGAGTTTTATATCCATATAGAAGGAGGCAGTAGGACCAGGAGACGTTTTCCCGCAACATCTGGAACAGACTTATTTATAGTTACTAGCCAGTGCAATCACCCTTGAGGATGACTCTGACTGTAACAGCCAGTATTTACTAATAAGAATATTGCCCCACTTTACATCAAAATGTAAAAGCTTAGATTTAGGGGAAAAAAATGTTTCTATATAGACTAATTTCAAAAGATTAACATTTAAGAGGACATTATAATTACCATATTTCAGTGTGCACAGCAAATCAAATCCCTATAATGGTTCCAGTGCTTTTCCCTTTTCTCTTGGTCAGTTCCAGTGAAGTAAGAAGTATTTGGATTAATACTGATATTCCCAGCGCCAGATTTACCAGAAGGGCTTCCTAGAGGAATGGGAATACAGCTACCTGTTATCTGGGTGATATTCTCCTTCTGCTGATGCCTTAGGGTTTTCATGAATTTGTAGATTTTCATACTTCAAGGTAGTTTCTCACATATAGAGTAGCTAGCAACCCCTAGACCCTGTGCTAGCTGCCTTAAGGGTCAGATAATAGCTGGAACACTGTGCAAGGAAAACACGTACCAGAGCTAAGACAACTAGATACCATGTTAGTCAAAACAAGAAAGCAAAGCCCAGCAATCTTGGAGAAGCTCCAATAAGGGAAAGTGGCATAAAATATGGGGTCTTAAGACCTCCAACTCAATTCTAGGAGAGGCATGTCATGAGGTGGAAACAAGAGAAATTCTGGGCATGGACATATCTTAGATTGGATACAACCTTTAGATATGATAATTGAGTAGGGTTATAAAATTAATATGCTGCCACATAGACAAGGCTTTTCTGCTTTCTCCAGCTCCTACAATTTNTCAAGTCCTGCTTGAAGGAAGATGAGACCGGTAATGGGAACTGGGTACCAGCATGAGCAGCTGGGGGTAGCTGAGCTGCAGGGATGCAGCTGCAAAAGTGAGTTTTCTCCCTGGTTTATAGTGGGTTGGGAGGTGAAATGACTTGGACCCAGATGTTGCAAGAGTCATGTTCCCAGCCTTTCAGATTAATTTACTCTGCATGTTTTGAAGCGGTGGTGCCTGGAAAAGAGCTCACATGGTATTCCTGAGGGCGTGAGTTCATCCTAGCACCGGTCTTTTCTATCTGTTACTTATCAAGACGTGTTGTACTCTTTTATACTTTTTATACTTTATATAATCTTTTATACTCCTTTATATTCTGTACTCCGAAACCCTATAAGTAAACAACTCTTCTCTGCTTTACCCATATAAAGTTGTCTTGGAAAGGTTTTTTCCCCCTTCCTTAAGGCAACAAGTACTTTTCTCAAAAGAATTTACACTTATGATTAGCTAAATTGCTAGGCACTGTTTCTTGTTTTGACTAACATGGTATCTAGTTGCCTTAGCTCTGGTACATGTTTTCCTTGTGCAGTGTTCCAGCTATTATCTGACCCTTAAGACAGCTAACACAGGGTCAGAGGTTGTTAACTATACTATATGTGAGAAGTATACCTAGAAGTATAAAAATCTACAAATTCATGAAAGCCCTACGGCAACATACTATGTACACTGGCTAATATAAAGTTATTTGCTGGGAGATGAATGTCTGACATAGTGTTCTAATTTTGTAACTGAGAACTGAATACCACCTAGCCCATAAACAGGAACAAATCCTTTGACTAGTTGCACACTGTTACTATGTACTATTAGACCCCAAATGTATAAATAATCCCACCACTGACTTTGTCATTTCCCAATGAATTGAAGAGAACTAAACCAACTCCTCTGGGCAAGCCAGGCTTAGGGAATGTTTACGCTGATCAGAGCAGGGGTGCACTCCCTGATTGCTCTTCTGTAGTAGAGCCTATACTGATAGGATGAGGTGTAATGGTTTTAAACAAAAAGAGGGTAGATTCAGATTAGAACTGAGGAAGAAATTTTTAATGATCAGGATGGTAAAACACTCCAGAGAGGATGCAGATGCCCCATTCCTGGAAACATGTCAGGTTAGGCAGGGCTCTGAGCAACCTGAGCTATTTGAAGATGTCCTCACTCATTGCAGGTGGGTTGGACTAGATGACTTTAAAGGTCACTTGCAACTCAAGCCATTCTATGGTTCTATGATTCTGTAATTCTGTGCAAGGAACAGCTGTGAGGCACAATGGAGACTATCTGACCAGCTGAGTCACCAGCTTCTCACCAAGTCCAGGTCCACAGATAGCACTGTTTGACCATGTAGAAGATGGGAATCTTCTATCTCTGTCTTATGTTTAAGTTAATCACACTTCTGAAGAGGAGAACAAGGCCTGAAGATTTAGGCTTTGGCCATGATATTTATTTGAACAACCATACCTGCCTGTGTGTAATCCATAATCATTATATGTAGTTTCTTGCCTGGTCAAAACTAAAGAGTGATGTAAACAATCTCCCTTATTTTTCACTACTTTTGATCTCTCTTCATCCTACACTTTTACACTATCACTGATTGAAGCAGGTAACAGTGGGCAGAATAACATCAATTAGCTTAGAGGAAATGATGAGCAGCTTTTTAAGCATGTGGGTTTCCCTTTTCCTTCTTTGTTCCAAAAAATATCCTATTTTTCTGTATCCCTGAATCAATGTTGTTCAAAAAGGAAAAAAAAAAGAGGAGAAAAGTTGTTTATTTATGTTTGGAAAAGACTAAAATATTTAAATATTTTATGAAAGCATTTGAATACAAAACTGTGACCGCCCCATTAAGCCTCATACAAGATAATTGTGGAGAGTGAATATTTCTCTGACTACATCTTATCTGCTATTTTCCTTCTTTTTTTGCAAAAATCAGTTTTGATGGAAAGCAGATGTATCTCTGCAAAAGAAAGGAAGTGCCAGATTACATGTCAATCATAAATGGAAAGAATACCACACCCATAAATTTTGTACAGTTATGTATATACAGACAGCTGAAAATCTGTGCTGTAGTTTGGAAACTACATGTTATTCATATCTTAAGTTCTACAATAATAAAGAAATTAAGGTCAACATGTTTTATCATAACAATTTCTGTTGTTCCTAATGCTTCTCTATAATTCTTTAGAAATAAGTGAATTTCCTAAGAAAAAAAAATTAAGCAGGTCCAAGATTCCCAGTTATCATCTCCCTTTTCAGAAAGAAAATGAAAAGCAAGCCAAAAGGAAAAACAGAATCACAACTTAAAATTAGCAACGCATACAGAAAGATGTGGTGATGTAATTGAAGTGAACACAGGACTTCTAAGAGAAAAGAGGATAAAAATTCAGTTCCTCCAGCAAAAAGTTGTAGCTAGGCAAAATTAGGTGCTACTCAGCTCAGAAAGTCCTGGATTCAGGTCTCATCAAACTGCTCTCCAGTGACAGGCAACTTTAAATAGTTGATAAGATACTATGATCCCTCCTGCCCACAAGCTGAAGAAGTAAATGAAAGTAGAACAAACCAGTGACCAAAGAGATGAATGCCTTGTAATAACTACATCTGAGTTTTCATTTATAAATATCTGATTAACTAAGACACAAATGGAGATATTTATTTCAATGAGTCTGAATGGGAGTTTCCATGAAAAGACTTGAGATTTCTCAGATTTTCTTTAAAATTTTTAAGGCACTCAGCTAACGCAACATCTTCAGCTATATTCTCAGTCAAAATTCAAGCCAAAATATTTCCTAATCCATGAAGAAAAGGCAAATCTTGTTTTAACACAGGCCTTTGAAGATCCATATGAAACTCTGTGCAAAGATGACACAACCTCAGATAGCAAGGCAATTAGTCACAAACAGTATTTTTACAGTATTACTGGACTGTTTAAAGAGAATCTGAAAATTAACGTTCAGTAGCTATTATTTTTTTGGCTGAGTTGTAGTTTCTATCTCTTTCCGAACATAGAGAACATAGATGATGACCACTAATGGGGCAGCATAGAAATGGCTTTGAAGTGGTTTAATCTCCATTTCCTTGTAGCCTCTGCTTTTATGGCAGAATAGGCCAGAGTACTACTAAGTAATTCCATTAGCCATCCTCTCTAAATTGAATAAAATAATATTATTACAAGAGGTGGAAATATCATTCTCTTATCTAGTGTTATTATTGAAGGTATATCAAATATATTATCAGAGCACAAAAAACCCTCACAACAGAAACAAACAAGCAAAAACACCAAAAGAGCTCCCAAACAATAATATAAAGGAAAGCACCTTGATGATTTTACAAAAAAGTAGTTTTGGTAAAGGAAAAAAAGTATTGCATTTCAAATCTTGTTTGTACTAGTTAACTGCTGATATAGAAAGATCAAAGATTTAAAAAAATCTGACTTTTTCACTCTTTTACTGTTAAGTCACCTTGTAGTCAGAGGAACTGACTTTACATGATGACATTATGTCCAAAAGAAAGCCTGTAGACATGCCCCTCTTTGTATAAACTTGTAAACAGTTCTACCTCTTTTGCCAAGCATTTTATTCTTATCACTACCAAGCCCACAAAATACTAACCAGCCCTTTGCAAGTGACCTCTGTTAAACAAAATGATGACTAGCAAAGTGTGATACATCTATTAAGGTGTGCCTAAATTAGTTCAAAATAAGCAAAGTTAAGGAGGTTTTCTGCAACACATCGCTGTACCATGCACACATTTCAGATTTTTACTGAGTGGTAGATTTTATACTGAGTCTACACTATTCTTGTGCCTGTCAGGGTATCTTTGTCTGTACATAAAGCTGATGCACACATTTAATTGTTCATTATTCTAGAGCTTCTTTCCTAATTGTTATCTAATGCCATAGCGATTGCTGTAATTGTCTTGGATCACCTCTGTATTCTTGTTCACTGGCAGACAAATCTAAAGCTACATCTTTTGTTCATTCTTCATATTTGATATTGTGGCAGCTGCACCCTCTGTTAAGTGGCTCTGTCAGTTTTCAGGCAGATATAGTAAGAACCCGACTGGATAAATAAAGCCATAAATTTCAGCTGGAGTTAGTCTCTGATCAGGGAATATGCTGTGAAAATACTTGAAAAATCTCCATCTTCTGAAGAAGAAATCAAATGCAGCCTTCAAAGCTGGTAGGATAAAAAAGGTAGGATCAGGAAAACAAAAGACAGAAGATGGAATTTATGACAACTTAATGCATTTATTTCAAATGATAATGAGTATGAGGAATAAAGTTTGGACTGATAATATTTCTAGCAGCCTTGGAGCAGTTCTTCATAAATACAAACATTATCACAGTTTCTGAGAATCTTCACAATATTGCAAAAGAAATATTTTTAAAGGAGTTACATCATCCATAACCAGGACACATATATGCCTGCATGTCTATTTGCATCTTGGACTTTAGTGGGTCTACACAATGGGAAGCACTGATTAATTCTATACAAGTTAACTCACTTTGCATCTTACAGTACAAACTGGGCTGTAGATGTCTTTCTCACTTGGCCGTACTCACTATACAGAGAAAGCTACAGGTCCCATCCTTTGAGTGGGATCAAATGGTGTTTTAAGTCGCATATCATTAAACTGGCAAAAATAATATCTCTAACCCACTTGTCAGAAAGGTTACATCATAATACAAAGAAATTCAAGTGTCTGTACTGCCTGATGGTTATCCAAATGTCATTGGGAATACAAACTCATAAACTTTAATTTAACCAGTAATTTACAGCTTTTAACTTATACTTTAAAACAGAGAAGATTAGGTGATATTTGTGAACTTTGAACTCTAAAAAGAAATACATAGTTCATGGAGCTTAATTAGTTCATTTAGATCATATTATGAAAAGTTAGCCAAAAAACCCCACTTTTATTAGTAGTGCCTTATTAGTTGTTGGAGGCGGGCTTATGGAGCAGTGAGACGATCCAATATGGATTAACTACAAAGCTCACTTTATTAATGGAGTTTCTACAATTATAGTATTCTCTAAGTGTACGTGCATTAACATTACTGGTGCTCACACACATAAACAATCACTCATTGGCCACAGCTACAAGCTACTGCCTCTGTGCAGCTTGTCTTTAGCTGCACCTGCGTTCTCACAGTCTCTGCAGGCCGCTTATCTTCACGAGCACACAGAATCTGGCCAAGGCCACACTCCTCCTGCTCTGCGAAGAAATCCGCAGGCCTGTTAGTTCCCTACAATTAGTAATGTCCAGTATACCTTCAATTTTCTGAATGCTGTTGTGTTTAGTATACAACAATAATCAACACCTGCAGTAACAAGATATTCCTTAAATTATCTATGAATCTGGTATTTTGCCTTCTTTTTTTTTCTTTTTTTTTCCTGGGCTTTAGCTTATACACAACTACATATAGCTTTTCTACAGCCAGGGTTCACCTGTCTGCTCAACCTATCAAAAACACAGATACAGATTTGAAATGGTTCCAGAAAGGATCAGACCACCCTTGTACCTGTGACACCTTTAATCTTTTCAAAATAAGAGTCAGAGTTATGAATCAGCCCTTAGCCTTTTTTTTTATAGGCACTCCAAAACAAAGGACAGTTAACTACAGTGCTGTGCAGTGTTTCTGAAGGGTGCTACAGATGAACATTTTACTCACGCTTTTCTTGATCTAGTGGAGACTCAGCTTTTGAATCCTTATAATAGATGATCTGTGACAGGTCTGTTTGTCTACAAAGATAAGTGGTAAGTTCCTCTAGTTCTGGAGCTATATAAAGATGTTGCATTTTCTCTGCTTAAATCCTGCTTTTGACCTTTGGAAAGTTAGTTGCATTTTGCTAGTATGTTTTGAATTTCCAAAATTTTAATTTGGTTGCTAATAAAAATAAAGTTAAGGGGTTAGACAACCATTTTCTCTCTTTATTATACAGCTGGATTACATTGTATTTTGTTACTCAATTATCTGAGGAATCCCTAAACGTCTTACAAGGAAAATTACATCTATGACTTCACATGGACTGGTATGGAGAAGTAGAATACCAATATATCTGCTCTACTAGATGTGCAAGTGGAAACATTGCCTAAGCTATTTTCATTTAATACCTTGATGTTATAAAGCTACTCTGCATTGCTGTTCCCTCATGGTACCACTCTGGTAAACAAAAGGAGGTGTATGATATTGATAAGACAGTATACAAGGAAGACAAAAAAGAGGAGATGTACCCATCAGCTTTTCTATTGGGAAAGCAGATGGTGCTCATAACCTTGACTGTACCCATTTTCTTTCTAGCCATTATCCTGTGTCTTTGTAGAGCTAGACTTTGCAATTGATAGAACCATCTCTTTAAAGATTAGCAACTTTTATGTTCAGATAAGCTGCTGGTGTGTTGCAACTCAGAAAAGCCTACCATCTTGTATATCTGATGTAACCACAGAAGCAAGAAAAAAAAATCAGGGCAAAACAATTCATGGAAAAGAGAGATCAGTTCTGTGTTTTCAATTAAACTGTAAAAGCCATTTTAGTGAACTAGGAAACAAAACAGAAAAAAAAAGCCTTCAACAACATTAAGCAAACTGATCACAGAACATTTTTAGTCTATATTTAATGTAATTACCCTAGTAATCATTTAATATCCCTGGCATTAATAGGTGTAGGAATATTCTTCTTCCTACCGTTTCTACTGAAGTCTTCCCTGCAGTGGTTATATTGATGTCAGCTGCAAGTTGATTCAGCTCAAAGTGACAAGAAAGTCATGAAACAACTCACCTGAAAGGCAGGATCTAGGAAACACAGGCTTTTGCTTTGATAGCTCTAATTTGACTAATCCTTCTGCAAGGATGGGGAAAAAAAAAGGTTTTTAAGCTTAATGTGTAATTAGCAAAATTTCCAAGTGCAGATCTCCCTACAGTAAACATGCAATATTTTTTTTCTTTAAAAAAGGAATGCTATTTTCATATATAAAGAAATTTTTATGCATACAGATCACATTTCTGTACTGTTTTTCTCCTGGAAATGTGAAAATTTCCTCTGCACAACAAAATTTGCACAGTAGCAACTTTCTATAATTGCTGACTTTGGCTCTATCATAGTAATAAAATACAGGCCTAGCTAGAACTGCAAAGATGCCAACTATGTGTATTCAACAATGGAATCAAACAGGAAAGCAAGTCATCCTTTCATCAACCTCCTAGATACCCAATGATTGTAATATACATTTCATGTTTGCAAGCATTTAATTTACATGAACTTCAAAAAAAAGCACGCTTCCTGCTTCAGAAATGCTACATTTTCAGAGTGTGACAGGACAGGTAAGGTTATGTTTGGAATTGCCATTTTACAGGTCTACAAGCAGCTACACAGAACAGCTATGCAGGCTTTAGAAATCTGAGCTCTGGTTTTCGGTGATTACAAATGTATTCTTAAATACATGAGGTTTGTTATAGACTCTAAAGAAAGTTCTCTGGTTTGTTCTTCTAATGAATGTCTTCAACAGACTAGCAAGACTTTAAAAGAAGTATTAATCTATAGAACCTATGAAATTCAAAGATTAAGAATGTGACTTTATCTTAGAATAAATTCTTTGTTCACCTATGCCTTATCTCTGTTGCCAGAGGACCTCTATACCATAATTTACCAATGAACATTTTGACCCAAGAAATGACATGTTTTAAGTAGCTCTGTAGCTCAAATAGTAACTCATATTGTCCATTAGCTGACAAATATCTTTTAAATTGGATTTTTACGTCCCACACAGCAAATGTGCAGAATGTTATGCAATTTCTAACTTGGCTATTAGTATATAGAAAATATGTTTATCATTATTTTAAACAGGAGAAATGTGACCATAAAAAAGCTGAAGAAGATAGATGTGACATGAATTTTTATTTAAGTATGTGTGTTTTGAACAAAATACATTCATATTCTGATAAATAATGATATTATTATTAACTTCCAGGAAGACTGAGATGTAAAAATTGAAGATTTCTAAAACCATGTCTCAGCTTTCTGTTTTTCAGGATTTTGAAATTTGATGTAAATTATGAATATGCATACACTCATTTTTACCTTTAGGAGTTCGTAAAAAAAATCACAAGTTAATTTCCAGCTTTTGATTAAAAATAGTGTGCTAAATAGATAAATGTTCTAGGCAGTAACTACTATGTAAAGAAAGAAATGCCATTTCTTGTCTGGTTATAATAGTTATTTACTTACATTGCCATTGTCTTAAAAAGAATATATTTGTGTGTAAACACATGCATTTTCACAATCCATGTAACTTCTATGAGACCTGTGTGAACGAAAGAAATCTGCACGTCTTTTTGGGAAAAAAACACCCTATATTTAAATATAATTCAAAGGTTCTTCTGTGGTATCTCCAAAGTATTCAGGGAGAAAATACACAAATGTTTTCCAGTCACTCTGGTTTCTGCTTTACCAGGCCTATTTTAACTAGGGCCAGATTGCTGTATCATTGCTGTATCACCCATAACTGTCTGACCTAACATAACAACAGAGTGGTTTGGGAGACCCTCTGTGCACCATTTTAGAGCACTCCCACCTTGATGCATGTTGGCCCTAGAGTTGGGATTTGGGCTGTGCATGTTCAAGGATTCCTTTGCTTAGGCTTGCTTATAACCTGACACAAGGCATTGGTTGGATACGAACAAAAAAGATCATTTTCAGCTCAGCTGAGAGTTTTAGATTGTATTTCTAGTATATAGACTAGCTCAGACATCTCATCTTCATCCATTTTCTGCTAGTGCAGAAATGATTCGGTAGTTACAGTGAGGGCAATGGCAATGCAGTATCTCTTAATAGCAAGTACATTCAAGCCACTGGTTAAACTGGTATTAATAGCCCTCTAGTTTAAGTCATGAAAAGCAGATGCTATATTCATGATTTTGAATTTACTGGAATTAAGACTAGGATATTTAAGAAATGTTTCCCCAGGTAACTTCAACTGTGTGCTTACATATACTTCATCTGGAGCAACATATTCTTCATCTGTTTAGAGACTTTATAGCTACATTAAAGAAGTGTAATTTATTGACAAAGTGTGTTGATCCATAAATTGAATTTTACAATGATAGAATATTTGTCTTGAGATACAACAAAAAAGTACTTACTTCTAGCCTGTAACCAGTTCTGGCTTTTCCTATGAATGTTTTTGACAGGTACAATATTGAGCCTGTAGTGATAAAATTTTGTCAGTAAGTGTATGATGTTTTACAAAGTGTAAACTTGGTTTTTTCCATCTATACCCATTGTATAAAAAGAATTTGTGTTTAAAATTCCCTTACTCTGGATGCTCAAACAAAATAACAGAAAAATTATTTTATTGGGATTGATATACTGGTATGCTGTATTCCTAAGCTATCTGAAGCCTGGTAACAAGTTAGAAAATTCATTAATACAAAGACAAGCCTTGACAAGTGAAACAGATCCATTCCACACTGCCAGCATTCAGGACTCTGAAATGCCCACGGGGACTTCTTTGTCTCCTATTTATTCAAAGACTCACATATTTCTATATCATTCCATAAATACTGTGGTAAATGAGACACACTGAAGGTCAGAAAGAACTGAGTTCCAGGTCTAAGCCCTATTAATGCAACCATGTAGATCTGATTGATTTTTGTTTTTTTTTTTTTAAATTCTGGAAACACTGTTGTCAAGTCTGTCAACTTTTCACAGCAATGAAAATGACAACATACTTCTTCTGTGATATATTCTATGTATTATTAGGTGGAGGCTGGGACAGGCCCTTTTTTTTTTTTTTGACGTTACCTTGCCATAAATATCTTTCAGGGAGCATGACGTCACATTTTATTTGGTTTCCATTTTTTTCCTGATATTTTGTGTTGTTGCCAAGACTATCGCTATTCCACTTTATTTCCACTGTTCCAGTGCTCAGGCCTAGACCTTGTCAGCTGAGTTCTTATCTGACTATCAAGGCTTGAGGGGTTTTGTTTGAATGTTAGTAATTTATCTCACTGAAGACAGAGCTTCCAAACTGTGAATCTTTGTATATATTCGAGTCTTACAGAGTTATCTCCAGCTTGGCTGACTGTCAAACTGAAGAAATATTTAGTAAGTTTGAGAGAAAATAGACCTTCTTCAGAATGTTAACATATTTCTCATGACTCTTACCACTAATTGATCTTGTCATGTAAGTGTTACGCTATTATAGTTTCTATAGTGTAATTGAATGAAGAAACTAGGAGATATTTTTCATTATTTTGAAGAGGAACTTGCCATTTTCCACCACTTTTTTTTTGGATAGTTCAGAAAAACCTTTCTATTAAGCATTGCATTCCTTTTTTCACCATGTCACTTCAAATTCTACCTGTAGTCTACTGCTCTATTGTAATGAATTATTGTTTCACTTAATACACATATTTATTGATGCTTGTAAAAGGCAAATATAAAAAATATAAAATATGCATTTAAAAATTATTTTAGGAGGAGTACTACAGTAATTAGTGCAGGTAAGGGAAAACTCATGTAATGAAAATATTGAGTGGGGAAATTTTACAGACATACTTTACCCTGTACAGAAGTATTCAAGTGAAAATAAAAGTTCATTAATACTTTATAATTAATACTACTAATATAATATAATTATAATTCATTAATACTTTATTGAAAAATAATAACAGTAGCACTTATATGATATTGTGTTTAGATAATTTCCAGTATGTCAAACCTTTTTTCACATATGATTTTATTTATTTGAAGGTTCTTCTAAAGCAGAATGGGAGGTACAGACTTCTTTTGTGATCTGAATAAGAAAAACCCAACAAATGGCCTAATGAAATGGTTGTCATAATAAGATAGAATAAAGATTACGACAGATAACAAGTAAATCTTACATCCCTTCAGATGACAGGAGTCCTGCTATCATGCATCACTGAATAGACCGCAGACAGACCTTTCCATGGCAAACCTGCCCATGGAAGAAGTTCCTCCCTTTTGCTATTTGACCTATTACACGATTTTCATACAATAAAACAACTCTATTAAAATTTCTAGCATCAAACAAAACTTCTTGCTGCACTGTTACAAAGGCAAGACCACACAGGTGGCATGAACACTGCTACCAAGTGGGTGATGATTTTGGGATCCTCCCTTACAGTGAGATTGCTGACCTCATCCCCAGGGGGATGATTTGTGCAGCACAAGACAGCCTGAAGGCTGTGCTGGACACAGCGCAACACAATAAAATTTACAAATGTCAACCAGCCAGAATCACTGCATCCCCTCCCCTTCACTGGCATACAGTTAGCCTTTCCAAAGGTACTATAATTGCAGATTATGTAAATAACACAAGTTTCTCAAGCCCTATGTACAAGATTCAATAGATCACACCTGGCCCATCCAAGTTCCTTGACTTCTTAAATACAATGTCTACTACAAGACTCCCAGTATTCTGGTATAGTCTGGTCCTTGTCTACTGTATTATACACTAAAAAAAAAAAAAAAGAAAACACTACATAGGTTTTACAATTTTTTATATTTTACAGGACAAGAGACAAATCCTTACTAGAGTTTTACTGTAAATAGACTGCTATGACTAATAAGAGCAGATTTAAGTATGATTCTAAGATCAGAGTCTCAATGCTGAAGTTCTCTGTCAAACAACTTCTTAGTGGTACAAATAAACATGGAGAACAATAATTAAAAATGATTCAACATATTAATGGGATTCTAAAAATTTATATTCAAACATAAATCTGAAATTAAAATATTTATGACATTGAATTTTGTTATGGGGCTTCAGACTACCAAATTTTGTTCATACTCTGTTATTTCATTTTATCATATCCTTCTTCTTGCCAGTCACTTCCAATCTCTTATTCTCTTTGCATCCATTTTCATGATCCCTACCATACCTTGTAAACACGATGCTCTTCTCAATCTGCAGCTTTGTAATGCTCACTGCCCTCTACAAGTTTTAGCAGATTTGACACAGCCCACCACATACACATTGTGAGTAACAATAACACAACAATGTTATAGGAGTTTGATTATAGTGGGTGAAATCAATTGAAGTGTGCAGTGTTGTGGTGCTTAAAAATCACTAAACTGTGTAGTAATAGAATAGTCTGATGTATGTGAAAACAAATCCACATGGAAGAAAAATTGGCAAGATAGGGAAAGAATAATTAAAAATAAAAAACTAAGTTCACAGTTAACTTCTGTCAAGGAGGAAATCTAAAGAAAGGATGGTTATAGCACTAATGGTTGAGAGTAGCAATAGCTGCCATCGTCACGCCCCTCTGCCCCTTCTTCATTGGCAAAAGTACATAGAGCAAGAAGCTGTGCAAGTAACGGATGGAAACTGACCATCTAGACTGTGCTTAGTACTCATATAGTCAATGACAGAGCAAGCACTGACAAGATAGGATGTTTATAGCCTTGGCTTTTAGTAAGGTAGGAGAAAAGTTTCATTCTAATTGAAGAAATACATTAATCTCCAAACATTTAAATAAATCAGGGAAACTGTGATTTTACAAGAAAGTAAATCTAGCTTATCTTCTTAATGTAAATCATGTAAATTAGGACTATCTTTGCTAAGGATAATGTAATAACAGTCAGTGTGTTTGGGAAAGAAATCTGGATCCCTGTTTGCTAGGCCTCAGTCTTTGTAAAATCAAAATGCTCAAAAAACTAGAATATAAGGTGGAAAAGTCACTGAGAGTATTAGCAGTTATATTCCTTCTGAAATATTCCTTCACAGATATCCGGCAATGTGTTAATGGCTTTTCTTGGAAAACTTGTAATTCTATCTTTTCTGTGTATTAAGTATCAAAGTGTAAATGCAGTACTTAGAAGAATTCTGCTTTTACCCTTCCATTATTTGTTGAACTAGGTACATCCAATTGACATATCTAAGTTTTTTACTCTGAAACCCATAGATTGCTATATATATTTAAAACCTCATATAGAAAGTGAGCTACTGGAATCAATGTAAATTGTGTATATGTTTATTGAAATTCCAGTGACATAAAACTATTGATGATATGATTACAGTAATTCTGGGGACTTGATGAAGATCACACATGCAGATACGTCTAAAAGTAAGAAAAGTGCATACATGTAAGGACTGGAAAATATTCTTGAGAACTTGGTAAACAAAAGTCACTTGACAATTCAGTGCCAAAAATTTCCTAATTTCCTAGAATATATAAGGAACACCAGGTGTGTAGAGCAAGTTAGGTTTTGACACAGTGAAAATTTCAATTTTCCAGTATGTTAGCCTGTCTTTTTAGAGTTAATGTTTTGAGATGCTGCAATGATCCATTATGTATCCTCCAATAATATTATAAAGGATACTAAAAAATTAATAAAGGAAAAGGAGAAAGAAAAATCAGGAAAAGAGATAAGAAAGATACATTAATAGATTATGAATAAAATGATAAGAGATTACTTTGTATAAAGAAATATAAAGAAAATTACTTCAACAAGAGACAGACAGGAAGTAGTAGATGCAAAGCATCAAGATATAAGCAGAGGTTTCAATTACATTTGATTATTTTTCAATCAATCGACTTTCTCATCCTAAGTCTAGGGAACGCTTCTGGCATCAGAAATGTGTGTCCAGTGACAGCTTTAACCCTGTGACTATATTTATGCCTGTAAACTAAGGAGTGCCAGGGTCCATCCTTTTTATCCTGAAGCAACCTGGCATAGTATTGTGCAGGTTTATCCTATAAAACTCCCTTATGCACTGGAAGAGGTTGGTCTTTTGAGGAATAGTCACAGGTTCAGGCTACGCTCCAGATAATGCCTCAACTTTTTTTGGAGAAAATACTCCTTGGCCTAATCAAAAAAGTACTTAGTACTTAATCCACAGGATAACAAGATGGCCAGTTGAGCTATAGGGCCTGGGCTCTGATATTTTTAACTGATTTATGTGGATGTAGCTCCTATCGTTAACCATGAGATCCCCTGCAAAATGCACTTTACCATGCTTGAACCTTATTTAGCACGACTGATTTTCATTTTAGAAAAATTTCTTTAATTTCTGCCTTGTTATAGTGCTGCTGAAAAGTTGTTTGATAGCTGTAATTAGTCATATACTAGTATGACGCCTAATATCCAGATTCATGTCTTAGTTTTCTATTTTTATTGACATATGCTAAGACAGAAAAATGATTAATATATAATAGGGAAATGACGAAGAATAATATTAACTGTGAAATTAGGTGTTACAAACCTGTAGTGAAAAAGGAGTGAAAAAAGCTAAATGACTTAAAAATCTCAAGATATTTAATAATGAATAATATTTTAGCAAAGATGCAAGTTAAAATCCTGACAATACAGGCAATTAATTGCATGCTTCTTTATTATCTGTAATCTGCAGACGGCTTCTCTGGAAAAATGGTAATTTGTTGTATTTTTTTTGTTGTTGTTTTGAAGTCATCAACCAAAATATATTCAGACTTAATACATAAAGAGTTAACAATATCAGAAACAGATGTGGAACAAAAGGTTATTCAGGTCTAGGACACAGCTTTCAGCATGATTACTATTACTCTTGGTGTGTTTTGATATTTGTCTTCAGATATTGACCAGACTTTAACTGTAAACACATCCCTAAAATTGAATCCAATATTCTTAGTTTCTCAAATTGCACGTGCTACTAATAACACAGAAAGCCACAGTATTCCATAATTATCATTGTTCTTCCCTTTATTATTGATAAGTATATTAGTATGTAAGTATGAGAAAATCCCCAACAGTAAATTTATTTAATTCCTTGAGTACTGAAAAGATGTTTGAGAACAGATTCCTGAAGATGAATTGTGTATGAGCTCTGTGCACTATATGTCTGTTAGTATGACTGAATATGAGAAATTCACACAATAGGGTCACTCCTTACCCTTTGCTCGCTGCCTCTTGACAAACAGACTCATCAGGGTTATTCCTGGGGAGACCACTCATCTCCAAAAGTTTTCCTAATAATATTCTTCCTGAACACTCAAGCCATTCTTACACTGTTATCTGGACTGATTCATTAAAATCTGAAGGAAACTAGTGATAGATTAGTTCAAATAAAGGAGAAAAGTGACATTTTTACATTATGGACCAACAGTAGACACTTCTGGGCCTGGGACCAGAGTACAATGTCATCTACTGATTTCTTCCTAAAGTCTGTGCAAGCTTAAAGGATATCACACATGGCTTGTGGTACTCCCCATTTCAGGTACTGGAAATTATTTCACTGCATAGCAAAAGCTGTCAAAAAAACCTTTAAGTTACACTAATAAAAAATGTTACTTGTTTCAGGCCTGATAAAAGTTAGATCAGCACTTGCTTATCACCCTCCCCTATAGAAATTAGTAGACTAGGCAAGACAGGGTTTAGTCCTAGAAATCTCATTTGCCTCCTGTCAAGATTTCCCTCTTCTNGGTGAGTTGAAAGCAGTTCTCTCTCATGTCAGTGTATTTATGGTAATATCTTTCATTAAATTGTAACTCTGACTTAAAATCTCTCTCGTGGTGGGTCCATTTCTCCTGCTGGTTTACCTCTAAACCAGCACAGGAGGGCAGGAGAGGGATGTAAGCAGTACACTGTAGTTTACAGAAAGATATTGCTGTGAAACTAATTCAGCAGCTATCCTCCCATCATGATCCCTATTTCAGAGAGCTGGATTGCACTTTCAGAGTGTTGTCTGCCTCTTGCCAATCAGATAAAGATCTTTTTAAGTTTTTAGGGTCTCTGTTCTATTTAATGAAGTGCCATTAACTTTCCTGAAAATTCACTACCTTGCTGGGGCAAACTTAGGTGGAACATACAAAACTGCGGAAGTACAATAATCCTTTTGAAGTTTTAGGCTCAAGGTGTTTTTTGTTGTTGTTGTTTAGGTTTTTTGTGGGTTTTTTGTTGTTTTTGTTCGGTTTATTGTGGTTTGTTTTTTTTGTTTGCAATACAAGCAAGGTCTTTGAAGGTATCACATCTGCAGACCTGTGGCAAAAACCAGCACAGCTTCTAGGTACTACTGAGGAAAAACACAGTGCATTCTGGAAAGTATTGTTTTTGGAGTAAGAAGTGAGAGATCAGGATTTCTTAACTTCTATTTCTTTTTCTACATTGTCATCTATATAATTTTCCTTTGTATAAATAATAAAATTAGTGCAGTGTAACACTTTGCATTCTGAGAAATAACAGGTAGAGTCTAATGAGCTGACTGTCAGAGGGTTGCATTTTAGTGGTCTTCAAAAGAGAAGAGATACAATAATTACAGTGAAGAAGCCCTGGATAGCTAATAAAGGACTTGACTTGATAATTACTGTTCCTGTGTCTTTGTTAGAACAGGACGGTCCTTTCTCTACAGGTTTTAGTTATAATTATGCTATGGCATGATATGTCATTTCTTTGCTATTTTCCTGCTCTAAAAGGTACACTGGAGACAGTTTAATTGCAAGTGTCACCAAATACACATTTGGGGCAAAGTGAAGGAGGGAACTGAAGGCTGTTTATTCATGTCTCTAAATTGAATGGTAAGCGGCTATCTTGGTTATATAATTTGTTTAGTGCAGAGGATACTGTCTCTTTGGGAACTCAGTGAGACTTGCTGGGGTTCTCCTCCAGAAAACTTTTTACAGGGCTGTGGTACAATGAAGTAGATGCAAGTCGCACACTTAAAGAAGATTTCACCACATAGTCAGAGTGGCATAGGAATAACATGCAATGTCCATTTTCCCCATGGTTATTTCCTATTAATTTGACATAATTAAGACAATTATCCAAACTTTAAAAAAAAGGAAAAAAAAAAGAAAACAAAAAGAATTTAACTCAGAGTCTCTGAATGGAATATGGTCATATACAGTGAAGATCATGCTCATGTCATAAGGGAAGAGAGGAAGGAGGATGTCTGAGCCAAACTCCCATTGGGGCTGCCTGAAATCTTACCTTTATCATCACTGTAGTCATTTACCTTCTTAACTAAAACTACATGAAACTGCTTCACAGCCTGACTTTGATACCGAACTAACTCTTGTGCATGAGGACATCAGTGAAGGGTGGTAACCACCTTTTGAATACTGGCTCAGGATGTAGGTCCTGATCAAGAGATCATTTATGCTACCTGTATTCATGTCCATCTAAAGCAGTCAGGAACAGTAGCCTCTGGAGCCTTTGATTCCTCTTCCAGCTATCTCACTATGTCTGTTTGCTTTTTTGTTTTGGTAGGAAGTTTGTTTGTTTTATTGTTTTTTTCCCCCTCTCCAATGGACATCTGAAGGCAGCAATCCTTGGAGTTCAAAATAGCAAGGCTGAAGGCAATAAATATGGTGAAAAATTTAGACACTACCATTAGAGATGCATGAAACCAGGAGGGAAGCAGCTGGCTTGTTCACAGACTGAATAACTTTTACTCCAAACTGCTGCAACACCTAGTTTCTACTGAAGGATAGTACTGCCCCTTTTCTTTGTATGATGGAATACATTGTTCCATGATTACATATAATATGAAATTCAGTGTATAAAATAACACTTATGTCACTCCAGAAAACAGCTACTGTCTTCCTAGTAAGCAAAGACGTTTGTTCATTGTAGGTGTATGGTTTCTTTCCAGCTCCAGTGAAATATTGAATGTTTTGATCCTATTCAGTGAGTGATTTGTTTGTAGCCAAGTAGATTTTGGTTCTAGCTGAGTCCAGACAGCACCAAGGCTGTGTCAAAACCAGCTGTGGGTAACAAGCACTGGAGCTGGGGCAAACAGCACAAAAGTTCTGAATTGAGTTGAATGCACAGAATAATTTCTAAGGTTGGAAAGTAGCAGAAATCTCCTCAGGAGTATTTTTTCATGGCAGAAATTGAGAGAAAGGCAGGCAAGTAATGATTCTGTTTATGCAGAAACAAGATAAAGAATGGCTTTTGTCTGAAGGCCTGGAATTGAGGCGATGGGTTACATATATTATCCTGGGAATGAGCTGATTTTGCTTCCAGAAAGAAACTGATTATCTTCAGTTCAAGTGAGAGGAGGTGCAGCTATAAGGTGCATAATTTTTTAAATTTTAAATTGCTTTCCCTTTCCTAACCTTCTAGTTTGAGTATAAAAACATAATTTTGCTCCTATCCTGGAGTTTTTCTAAGAACTAAGAAATGATTTCAAGTTGTATTGATTTCCTTAGAGATACAATCTATCAGCAATGATGAATTCATTAAGGAAATATGTATCTCTGAGCTAAGCATTCAACAGAAAGTGGGAGTCCTCAGTGGGGGCGCCTGCCCATAGAGCTGGAGAGGTCTTTCTGGGGCTAATAACACCAGAAAGGGAATGCTCTTACTAGTAGATAGCTGTTTGGTTCAGATCCTGTGTGAAAGTATAAGACCTGAAAGGTTTCTTCAGAACTGTGGTATTTTTTTATCTACTTGGACCTAACTTCACAAATACATTGTAAAAATCATATATCAGGATTTGTGATATGTATTTTCTTGTATTAATGTCATTTTGTGTTTGAATTGTTCCCTTTGTATTGTGTCTGATTTGGGTATTTTGTTTTCACTAACAAAGAAACCAGAGAGAATTATTTATGACTTGATTTCACCCAATTTTATTTCTTTTATTTTCTAACATATTATAAGAATTGTAATATGTATTTCACACTATTTGACTAGAATACAGGGGGATAGTTAATGATTCCACTATCTGCTTATCAAAGCCATCATAACTGATTTTTACAGTGCTATACCAATTTACAAGGGTTGAAGATCTGGCCCCTTTTTTACTATGTTTGTGCTGACAGTAATTAAGCTTTGAATCAAAATACTGACAAAGGTTCTGGACAGTTATTCTGGAAATATAGCAATCTCCATATAGTCATTAAAAAATCTCTTATATATATATGTACTGGTTTGCACTGGAATAGAATTAATTTTCTTCATAGCAGCTGGTATGAAGCTGTGTTTTGGACTTCTGACCAAAAATGTGGGTAACAGAAGGATGTTTTAGTTATTGCTGAGCAGATCTTACAGAGCCCGGGCCTTTTCTGTCTCTCACCCCACTCTACCAGTGAGGAGGCTGGGGGTGCACAAGGAGTTGGGAGGGAACACAGCTGACCCTAAGTGACCACACTGTGGCATATCCCACACCATATGACATCATTCTCAGTATATAAAGCTGGGGGAAGAATAAGGAAGAGAGGGATGTTTGGAGTGATGGCATTTGTCTTCCCTAGGCACAACTACTCACGGTGAAGCTCTGCTTTCCTGGGGATAGCTGAACACCTGCCTGCCCATGGAAAGTGGTTTTGCTTTGCTGGTGTGCATGACTTCTCCTTTGCCCATTAAACTGTCTGTCAATCCGTGACTTCTCTCCATTTTACACTTCTGATTCTCTCTCTGGTCCCACCAGGGGAGAGTGAGAAAACGGCTGTGTATGCTGAGCTGCCAGCTGGGCTTAAACTGTGACAATATGTTGACATTTCTTGCGTGTATCATCCTCTCACTATGTTTAGTTTGCATGGCTTGTGCAGCAGGGCAGAAGTTCACTCAACACTGGAGGGAAAATAAAAAAAAAAAGGTTTCCCAAAAAACATGAGAGGAGGCAAGGTATTTCTTAAAAGTAAAATGCAGGTTTGTGTGGAGGTATCTTTCAATGAAGTAACAGCACTACCAGAATAAAGCAGCAAAACCACTTTTGGCAATGTTCCGCCTTGGCTTATTTATTTGACTTGTTTGGAAATTCAGTAAGTGACTCTCCCATTTTTGAATAAGTAGTACCTTTGAACTCAAAGGTAGTTTGAGTCTAACGAAGTAGTTTTGCATCATATCAAACCCCAAGGGTTGCAAACGCACTTGTCCGTGACACTTATTAGTGAACGAAGCAAGTAATGTAACATAAGGGAAATTAAAATACATATTCTCAAGCCTCAAATGACTTTTGCCAGTAGGAAAGTTAGAACATTATCAGATAGACGGATAAGATGAAAGATCTTTGCAATACAAAAAGCATAATCTGCAGGTCCAATATTTGTTTTCCCACTCAGTAAAATTCTTCTTCTCAGTATTAAGCATAAGAATAAAAAGTAGGGTTCACCTTGAACTTCCACATTAAAATTTCATATCATAAAATAGATGCAAACATAATGTGCACACCTTCAGATATATTTGGTTACAAGTCTTTCCTTCTCAGGTCCTTTTCCAGATTTTTTGTAATAATTTGTTTTCTTCTACTGTCCTGTCTTGCCTATGAATAGATAAGTGATTAAGCAATTTGAAAGATAGTCAAACAGGCACACTCATAGTGAAAATGTCTTAGGAATTTGCAAACAAAGTTAGAAAAGAAAATGAAAACATGTAGTGTTGTATGCACTACTATCAAATATGGGTACGAAGGTTAGTAGTTATAGCCTCAAATTCGAGAACAGAACCCCAAATACTATGCATGAAACTTGGCATTCTTTTCATGCTATAATACTCACAGACTATTTCATTTCTAATACTATTGCAGTAATATTGCAGTCTGTTATGGACTGCCCACTTGTTTTTCCATCTTGATGAGTTCCTTGATAAACAGGAATGGCTCAGTTTTGACTTCCTTGATCTCCATTTTTATTAGAAAAAGTATTGGTAGACCAAGCTCTTAGTAAATTTGAACAAAAGACCCTACCTGCAACATCAATATTGTATTGATCTCTGTCATGTATACAAAAAACTTGACTGTTACTGTTTTCCTATTTTTCTTTATTTTATGATAGCAATGTATTATGTTTTTTTAAGACAGAACAGAGCTTTAAAGGTCATGTGTACATCTACATTTTATCAAAATACAGAAGTATTCAAAAACTGCTTAAATTTTCTGCTCTTTCTTGAAAATAATCCAATATAATTAGTGCTTAAAAGTATTTTCTGTACTTTTTGTATCTTTGCATATGTTAAGATGACAGCAACCATATAAAGTTTCAGTGAATATTGAAAAGTAGTTAACTGGTACAAATAAAAAGAAGGTAACAGAAAAAAAAAAACAAATAAGAAACCAATATAAAATTGCAAATTGAATTATGTCAAGTTTTTGCATATAGGATAACAAATATTTTGATTACTATTATTGGACACCTATGACTGTCATTCCAATTTAAAATCTAGACAAAACAGGGGGATCAATAAAGCTGTTCTCTATGATTGTACTGTGCTAACATTTTGTACTCTGTGTAGTTTTCATTGCAAGGAAAATACTAGCCCAGACCCTACTTAAGTCATGTTGCTCTCATCTTAACACAAATAACAATAATGGAATTCCTAGATTAAAATAGGGTGTATAATTTACATTAGTTAATGAAAGTTTTCTCCTAGATTAATTTATGTTAGTAAAATAAAATTCTGACAATTTCAAGTTACACACATACATACTTTCTATAGTTATCAAAAAGAGATGTGAATCTTAAGGAAAATATCCATACCATCATAAGGCAGATGTGGTGTAGAGATGTCCTTCCAGTAATTTGGGAGTGCATAGTTTAGATTAGACACTTGCTTTCCAAAAGAATAGATTAGGTAAACAAATGCTAACATCGAACATTCAGAACATTTTATACTGTTGTATTTAATTACACATCTCAGGATTTCACCATGTAAGAAGCAAGGTGGAAAAAAACCAGCAAAAAACACAATGAAAGCTAGCTAGAAATGACATCATCTTTCCACTTGTATTATTTACAATTTATTAGGAATTATACTTACCTGCAGTTCCTATTAATATCTGAACCACTTTGGTGTGTCCTGGTGAGGACAGAGAAATATGCAAGACTCACGGAACAGACTAATAAGGAATCTCAAAAGTATGAATGACTTGTACTTATTTCTCCTCGGTGCCATCCAATAATCTCCATTTCTTCATCAGTATTTCTGTAGCACCTTACTGTCACTGGAAGTAGCTTTAGACACAAAAGAAAATATGCAAAATTTTACTTGATATTCAAAAGCTTAAATATTTTTAAAATAACCACATTTTTTAAACGGTTGAAAGAGTAAAACCTGCTGCTCTGAATAACAAAATTAATTAAGATGTGTTTCCTATGGTTTTGTGACTTGAGAATAGATTCTTTCCAGTAAAGTAAAAACCCTGACTAAGGCCCTTATTTTATTTGGAATGTGAGTTTTGTGTGTTATATCTAATGAGAAACAGAAATACACTGGGTGGGTCGTAGATAATTTCTCTTGATTTTCATCAGCATTTGTTTCCACACAGTTTATATTACACCATGCAGTGTCTTTGGCATAACAACCCTATGGAAACGTATGAATAAAATTGCCTATAGACTAGATAACAGTAGGTTGAAATAAGTAAATGGATTTCAATGTTAACTGGAATCCTGTTAAAATTCCTTTGACTGTATCAGGGCTTAGTGTTCACAGCTACTGACCTTCATGCAATCATTCAATATGGTTGAATATTGATTTTAGAAACACCTACCTTCAAAAAATCTTCAAGGAAAATCAGCACAATTTGATAGAACATCAAGGTAGGAGGCAAAAGTAGGGAAAAAGAAAACCTTTGTAGATTAGTTGTGGGTATGGCTGCATCATAAATAAGGGATCAGAAAAAGAGGATCAATGCAGCTGTAATGATGTCATATTTTATCTAAGACAAAATATCCATTGTTTCAGCTCTTTTATGTCCTCTGACCTCTTTATGTCCATTTGCTCATACTGTCCACTCAGCTGCATGAATATTCTTGCGGAGCAAACCTCAAAGCACATCCTAAGAGAAGGTGGTTCACTCAGAAGTCTTGCTTCCAGTAGTCGCACTTTGTCAAGAAATGCATCAGTCCTTGATAACTTTCAAAAATATTTTGTAGTCCTACTGTACTCCATACCTGACACGAGGGCTTCAGCCAGAAACCCCCAAGGGTTAATAATAGAAAATGCATCCGAATCAAATGAGTGACAGAAATTATTGAAAGAAGATGTTAGTGGAGTCCTTACACCATGACAAATTCTAAAATGTGACCAAGTTAATTAAAGCATCATCACTTTTTTCTCAACAGTGAAAAAGTGCTAGTTAAGAAAACAGGCTTAAAGTAGATGCATCACCAGAAGAATGAGATTTTTTTTTAATCTGAGATGCAATTTTAGGCATCTTCACCAACTAGTAACATTTTGTCATCTCATGGTCTAATTATACTCTACTTTCTCTGAAGTTACTATCTCTATATTACTCTTACTGTATATGCCCTGACAGTATATACTACTTTGCAAGCATTTCTTTAAATATCAAGAATTCTTCTATACAAATATAATTGTACTGTGTGGAAAGAAGTGGAGGAGAAGAAAGAAGACGAACAAAATAACATGGCCTGATCTTTGTTTATGAGAATATTTTCCCATCGGCTTTCTGTGGAAATAAGATTTGCATTTTGCCTTAAAATCAGTCAGACAACACTGCTTAGCACATATTCTTCCTTGTCAAACATTTCACTGATGCTTCATTCTGTAGACAGCTTAATAAAAGGTATTTCACCCTTAGCATGTTGCTCAAGTTGTGTGTCATTTTCTTTCCATTTCAGATGACATTTGTGGAAGCAACAGTCCTAGATACCTTGTAAGTACATAACTATTGGGACTGTTAACTCTTTTCTTTCTGCATGCTTTACAGCACAGAGAAAAGGGATTTTGTACACAGTAAATGATCTCTCTTGTGGAGATCATTTGCAATAACTGAACAGTCAGTAATATTTAAAAGGTATGATATTTGCAGATTTTCATCTCCCTTCTGGGAATTGTTCAGAGGGCCTCAATACTCCTATACATGGAAAGAAATTATTAACAAGAATTTTCATGTTTCTTTGCATATGCTTTTTTCCACTACCATATATAAAGCAAATTATATACATGATGTTTTATATGCCATTTTTATAAACTATGTATTTCCAGTCACCTTTTAAAATGACTGTATAACTGGAAGCTCAGAAGAAGACTCTTCCTTAAAGTTATCCAAGAAAGGGCCTTTTCACTGCAAGGGGGACATTAAGTAAAAAGGGAAGCAAAAAAAGACCCTACAAACATACAGAGACATAAACTCCAATAGATGAAGCATAACAGATCTTGTGCTAAAGACAAAACATCCCCAGTTACCAGTTGAGGAGCCATCAAGAAACTCCGGGCACAGCTCTAGAGAGGACGGACTTTGTAATTGATAAGAAGTGGAAAACAGGAAGATGAGGATTTGGATATTCGAGGTGTGGGGTCCCTGGGCCTGTAGTGTCAAAACTAGGGGCAGTGGGGTCTCAGTGTTAGAGACACTAGAGTAGGTGGGGGGGGTCTTGGCCCAGACACTGGGTTGGGAATGGGGTATGTTCCAGTTGTCAGCTGCTGGAGGAACTAGGGTAGAGTGAGGAGAGTGAAGAGCTCTGCACTGGCAGCTGGACAGGAACCATGAGTCAGAGCCCATGTGCTAGATGCTGTTGAACGTGCAAGTTTCTGTATCTTCCCCAAACTTGCTGTGTGTTAGACTGTGTGTTTAGTTGACTGTCCTAGTTCAGCAGGAGGGACCAGTTATCACTGTGTGGGGGTGATCAAGGCTATGTATTCTACACCCTCTATTCATTCCTGAAGAACAATGGACCATTTGCAGCAGCTGCCCAGGAAGTCATTAGCACCTTCACACCCAGCCTGAGGGGGTGTGGGTGCTAATGGGCCGTCAACAGTTCAACAACACCCCATGACTCACAGAGTTAATCAGCCATTGTGTGAGTCCCCGCCCTGGGGGAGGGACTGGGTGCTCCCTGAGGGTACACAAACGGGGCCCAGAAGACCTTGGGGGCAACTCATTGGATCCAGAGGAGCAGCAGGACCTTGACAGGAGGAAACCACTACTCTCGAGGAGACTACGACCATTACTCCCGACCAGACCACAACCATCATCTGCACCAACAGGTGAGAGAGCCCAGCCGGCCGGGTGCGACAGCGCCACCTGCTGTCTGTGGATATAATTGCATTTTCCCTTTTTGGGGAGTAGCTAAGAGGACCTTTTAGACTATTTTGCCTTGTTACTTGGGGATGGAGGGGTTTGTTGAGGACTGTTGTTGTATATATATATATATATGTGTTGTGGTTAAGAACTGTTATCTTTTCCTTTACATATATTTTTTCTAATTAAAGTTCTGTTCTCCAAATTTAAAGAAGAGGGATTATTGGCCAACATAGATATCTTAGTTCTCCTTTGAACTAAGACATTGACTCAAAATCCTCAAGCTGGACCAGGGACAAGTAGGATGCCCTGGATCCAGCAGATGCATCAGGCAGGCAAAGGTCTGTGTTGATATTTGATGAAGACCTGTGATTACAGGCTGCCTATGAGATGGGTGTGTGGAGATGTGTGTGTTTGCTAGCAAGCACTGAGCTGGACCAGCTGGCTAGTAGGAACAGGTAAGGGATATAGCATCTGGGCAGTTATGTTGGACAGGCAGAAGGGCCATGCCAGTACTTGAAGAATCCATGAATGTGCTTGTGAATCTAGAAAGTGTTCTATGTGTACCTTCACTAGTGACCTTCAGTCCAGACCACTCCTGTATGTGGGTGCTTTTAAGTGTTGCATCTTGTCTGTGCCTGGCTGTGTAGCAGGTACTGTCACTGTCTTCTCTGTCTGTGTGTGTGTATCTGAGAAATGCTCTCAGCAAACCAGCTGAACCTTTTGACAAGAAAGAGGCTGCTTCATCTGTTAGTCTGGAATAGGCAGTCCAAGTGCCCTTCATACCCCAGGATGGGCTTCAGTGACTAAGGAGAAGAAGATCGAGCTGCAGAACTACTGGAAGAAGCAGCATTTAACACTAAACATTGTTGTATTTTTTTATTATTTTGAATCCTTCATATATTCTTGGATATTTCACCTCACCACTTCTGAAGTTTCTCATTGCTTCATTCCCATAATACAATAAGATAATCTTTGGTATACTTTAGCAACATTACTCCTTTCCCCCCGTCTAATCATCCCTGCTTCCATTATGTTTCTCCAATTTGGACTCCTGTTCTGCCTTAAGCACAAATAATTATTCTTCTTTACCCAAATCATGCCTTAATTTCCATGAAATAGAGTTTTGTTGCTTCTCTTCCTAATTTTTTTAACAGTTATTTAGGAAGGTGTATAGTGAGTTGGTTTCTTCCTTGACAATTATTTGCAAATATCCCAGATATTTTTAGAAAATATGGATACTCAAATCAGCATCTTATATTTTTCTTTGTCCTTTCTCTTTTCTCTGGGATCCTTATAGCAACTGCGTAAAACAGGCTTTTTGGCAGTGCAGCTCCATAAAGTATGTGTAGTAGACCTCCACGTATGCTTGAAAGCCTGCAGCTCATACCTCTGGAATGGGCTAAATCCAGCTCCCTGAGAAACAATGATGATGGAGATATTAACAGAAGAAGAATTTATAAAGATTGCCTCCTTTTAAGTTCTCATCACGAGAGAGAATGTGTTGGACCAACTAGATTAGCATAATAATAGCAATGTAATTTTCTGTGTTTCAAGCAATTGACAAAAACAAAAAACCTTGAGAAGCTGAAAGAAGATTAAAATTGCTAGTTGTACTGGATGATAACAAACTAGACAGCAGTTATTTTTGAGAAAATGTTCCCTATAACTGTTACTACAAATTCATGCTTCTATCTATAAATTAATGGGCATAACATAACTGTCAATGAAAAGAAAAATTAGGTGGATGTCATTTTATTGGAAAGTGAATCATTCTACATAATACATGTATTATAACTCTGTAAATGCATACAAAGTTACTCAGACACATAAAACAGAAAGAAAGTCAGTAAAATTAAAATTCATAAGATGAAGAATGAACAAAGAAGGAAGCAACAGGTTTCGATTTACAAGACTTCTTAAATGGCAGATAGAAGTAGAAATGACCCACATGCTGGGTTTTATATAAATTACTCTTTAAAACCCTTGAGAAGTCAGGGTTTAAAAAAAAAAAACCTACTCCTATGACAAAAACCTCATAGATACCAAGTGGCAGAATCAGAACACCAAAGTCTGATTTTTATTTCTGCTTTGGTCTGTTGTGTTTGGTTTTTTTCTTTTATTTTGTTTTTGTGTTTTGTTTTGGTTTTTTTTACAGATTCTCTACCAGTACCTTACAAATGTGTTGATTTACAATAAATAGACTGTGTTAAATATCTATATATTTAAACTACAGTTTCTGTATTTTTAAATGTGGCCACGGTATTTCTATTGCTACCTGCTTGATTAGATTCCCTGAGTGTCATTTTTCATTGTCATTATTTGTTTATGTGTAAGTAGTCTTCAGAGGTCTCAATCCCTATCAAACTCTAGCAGTGCCAAGGATATTGCAGTAGAGACTATTTTCAGGTGAAATTAATATTCTCAAAAGACAGGGTAGAGTGGATTCATTCACAAACATCTGAGTCTGAAAACGGACAGGTTTCCTTACCATGTAAATAGAGGTATCTTGGAGGCCATCATCATCTCTAAATCTAATACATTCCCCCTACACTCATCTAGAGACCAAGTCCTGGCCCCCCGGCCAAATAATGTAGACCTGGGCCCCCACTGATTGGAGTTTCCTCTGCATCAAGTGCATTAGTAATACAAAGCACCTGTCTCAGGTCTTTTCAAGCTCCCATGTGGTGCTCTGTGGCTCACACACAAAATAATAGTTATTTAGTTCACACACACAAAATAACTATTATTGTGTGCTTTCTCTAGTAGAAAGTCTTGCAATAATACATGGAGAATTTGATGAATCCAAGTTATAGAATGGGTTGCCTGTATTCCTACCAGTGTGTTACAGTCAGACTCTTGTTATGGTCTAAAGGAACAAGCAGATTGTGCATGCAAAGGAGAAATTTATTGTAAGTCTAAGTAAAGTCTTATTTTATACAGGTAAGGTGATATGTCTGCTCAAGGTTTCTAGAATTCATCCTGTTTTTACAGACACATGTCACTGCTCATCTGGTTTCAGTCTGCGAGGGGGGACTATGGCAAACTTTTAGCATCCCAGGTTCTTGATGGGGATGAGGATGATGTTGCACTGAAGGTTTCTTTCTTCCCCCTCCAGGATCTGCCTTACATAATTTTTACTGTTTTGCTTTACACTTTTGACTTGCAAGTTCACAGTACATCAAAATTCACATCCACGATGACTATATGCAATGTTTTGCACATGTTGTATTCTTATTCTTTGTTTCTCTGTTAGCTTCAAAATTGATTTTACTCAGCTTCTGATGTTGCACTCTTTTTGTGACCAGTTAATTGGGCACTGCTGAGTAGTTCACAGCCCAGGAGCCACCTGATTTTGGTGGAATTATATAAGGTTATTTTTTTCCTATATTTATTATACATATTTGGCTGTATTCAATTTTTCTCCTGTGATGGACCACTTTAGAAATACTTATCAGAGAATGTAAAAGGGTGCAGTAACATTTGTATAACTTAAGCCATTTCCTCCACAGTAGCCTTGATTTTTGACTGAAGCCCATATCAAAATTAGAAGTGTTCAATGGCAACCTATCTTAACTACATTAAGATCTAGTAACTCATTGGAGCAAGCAATTTTGGCAGATGTGCTCATCCAGAAAATAGAGAATATAAAATTCAATGGCTTTTTCCCACAGCATCAGCCAAATTTAAGCCAGTCATAACATCAATTTGCAGAGAAGAAGCAGACTTATAAATTACTTGAGCTTTATAGGCAACATGAGGCAAACATATGGTGTAAGGTATTTGAAAATGCAGTTATGAGTCCTGTAAAAATACTATACTAAAGTTCCAAACAGTTTATTCTGGGGTACTTTTTCAATGCTGACAAGTGTTTCTAACTTGTGGGTCATCTTTCAAATGCAATTCAATATTATCAATGGATTTCTCAGCTTCTGGACTGTTTTCATGCAGTCTTAACTGTTTTTTAGCTCACATCCAAATACAATTTTTAATTTTAAATATTAATTCAAAATGACTTCATTACTAGCCACAGAAAACTTATTCTTGAAAATCCACAAATTGACTATATAAAAAACTTTATAAGCTCTTTGTTGCACAATTAGACAAAATAATCATTAGAGCATATCTGGAAGAGTAAATAGATTGTTGTAAATGAATCTGAGCAAAGAAGTGCATTAATCCTTTTTTATTTTGGTGATAGATCCTTCCCTCTAACCATTGGCATTGTAGTCTGTTGACCTACTCTGTGAACACTGTATGAGTTCCCGCTTTGCAGAACTTCTGCTCACCCTTCACTGTGGCCATACCTTCACTGTTTATTATACCACCTCACTCAGGAAGAGAACTCATTTTCAGAGTTGACACCTAAGCTTCTTTCCTTAGGAAAATACAGTAAATGACAGTCATGGTATTGTGTATGAGACAACAGTAAAACTCAGAAGGTCTGGAGTGTCCCCTCCAATGGTAATTAAAATATCACAGTCTTAGCAATTAAGCATCCCTCAATCTTTCTCATAAAGGTGACAGTGATTAGATGAGGATTCTTGTTATTAGTGTGCGCTAAAGGAGACATATTTTTAGTACCTTCTTACTTAAATATAGCGACTAATGATAGTACATACCTGAACATCAAATCCTAAATTTTTTTTCATCATCTTTTGAAAACAACACAGCAAGTTTTGTTGACAATGATTTACCAAAGCCCATAAATACTATAGAGCTATAACATACTTTTGTGAATGCCTTGGTTTAACAATGACACCTGTCAAAAAAACGTTGCATAGCTAGATACCTTAGCATAATCTTCACTGACTGAAATATGCATTTTATTTAGAAAATCTTACCCATTTGGATGTTTTATTCTGTACTTGTACTGCTTTTTGGGTTGATACAACAGTCTGTGGGGGTGTATTATATTTTACTGAACCAATTCGGCTTCGTTGGAGTGAACGTCCTAGAAGTATGTTGTCATCTTATTTCCTTTTTTTTCTGAATTAGATTACTAAACCTTTTATTTTATGCTTTATTTATGAAAACTGGTGCTCTGAGTCTCTATGTCCTATTTTGAACTGTGAATCTAAGTCATGATGAAAGTTGATGGGACAAGATACTTTTTCCATTCCACATATTCAAAGGTGAAACCACATACTTTAAGAGCTATCAGTGTTTAAATACAAGTTCATGATGATTGGTGAAGTCTTTCCATTATTCTTTCAACTTTAACCTGATGTCAGTCACAATCTCCATGTCAGCATAAACCATAGTGCATTTTAGGTTGTAATAATTATAATATTAATTGTTTCCAAATAACTTTGCAGAAATAAAGTTCAACAATATGGCAGTTCAGTACAGATCAAAAAGTAAAGACAGAAAAAACTTATCTCATGATAGGAGTGTAAGGACAGTATGAGAGCAAAGTCTATCTTCTTGTTATTTTGTCTCTGCTGTAAGTAAATATCAGGGGAAGAAGGTGAATGGGATAAGGGTATATGATATTTCCCCTCATATTCTTTCAGTTTCCGCTATATTTGCCTTAGGATTCCTGAGGTAGATATATTTTTGGTAAGGTATGTTTTACTTTTTTAAGGAACAAAGACTTCTTGTTGAACTTCACAGAAACAGTTGAAGGATTTGGCCTTTGCCACCACTGTTGCTGTTTTCTGAATGGAGAAATAATAGTTGATTTCACTGCTCAGCTTTTGAAAATCTCTACTTATGATTTTTTAATTTTCAGTAGAACTTTAAACTGAAAATTGCCTCTAAAGAAGATGCTTCCTATAATTATTTTCTGCCTGAGAATTAACTGAAAAATTCAAAGTATTTAATGCGTGATTGTTAATGGGTTTTTTTATAAATAAAGCCTACAATATTCAGTCTCTATGTTATAAATGGGAAGGGTGAAGACAGGGTGGTAGAGTCAAAATTCACCTCTGTATTTGGTTGTTGCTCTCTGCAAATTCTGGTAGCTGATAGTAATTGAGTAGAATAAATGAGAAAAACAAAGCAGGTTCAGTTGAAATACCTAACTAACTCACCTGTTTGGCCTACCTTTACTAAATCCTCACCTAAGCATTTTCATTCATTGCTCATGAAAACTTCTGGCAAAATCTTGGTCTCTCAAAGAATCTTGCTCTTACTGAATGCTCAGCTGTCAACCTTTGTATTCATTTAGCTTGTTTTTTACACTACATTATGCTTCCAGGTTCCCTTACAAGAGCATCTTGCTTTAGCAAATTCAGTGCATGTAGCAAAGGGTTGTGAGTATTATGGAAGTAGATAGGGATTTAAAACATCAAAGTGTCTGTAATTGTACCTGCTTTAAAAAAGAAAAACAACTAGAAGTATCTGAATTCTGCATCTTAGATATGCAGAAGGACTTCCTGAAAAAAAGTGGTGGTAGGTAACATGTCCATGACACATGAACACGCTGAGGATGTAAACAGATCAAGGAGATCAGTGCTGGACAGCTGTCATTTGCTCAAATGGCTCAATATTATTATATTAGAGACTAAGGTCTCTTCTCAAAAGTATCTGGTGTTCGTGGTCTTCATGATGGCAAATCTCCTAAGGGTGTGGCCAGCCTATCTGTCCTCTGAAATCCTTCTATGAAAGAGACTCAAAACAAGAATTGAGGCTGCTACTTTCATTAGTAGGATATGTGAAGCAGCATAAGATTTCTAAAGCCTGTCTAAATCAAACTTCTTCACCTTTTGGAATAAAAGAGAGACTAAAAGAAAAGAGAATATGAACAATTTGAGACAGATACATCTCAAAGATGAAATGTCTTGCCTTAAAAGCTTCTCCAGGTTGTTAGAGCTGGAAGTCTCATCAATCATCAAAACTAAGAGTGATGCTGTAAAGATAAGTACCCAAATCCAAGAAAAGAGAAGAAAAGCTTCTCAATGGAGATATATTTTTTTTAACAGTGTGCAAAAAATCGTGACAGAAACTCTTCTGGCTTTACATTGCTGAAGAAATTTTGCCTCATTCCCGCTTTTTACTTTGATCAATAAGATTTACTCTTCTTCAGTGATGCATTTGAAGAGTGCAACATAATAAAAAATTGCCTTAATTTTATATCCAAAACGATGAAAATACTTGTGACCTCTAAACACATTCTATGAAATAAATTGACTTATATAGTTTTTTTTAAACAATTTTAGAGTAATATATATTTTTATTGTTTTTAAGTATTAATACTAGTTAAATTATACAGAACAAAACAGACATTTGAAAGATAGCAAAGGAAGCAATATTTGCAGTACCAAATGAGAAGTACTGTCTTGATTGTAGGTCTTGCTTGTAGACATAAAATTGTCTGCTATAGATAGCTGTACACTGTTGACAGAAAAGAAATATCTTAATTGTGGTTCCATAAAAAATATATTTGTATAATTTTACTCTTTACCACCTTTAAAATGTTCCCTCTCTGGAAAAGTCAGTCCTTAATGACATTAAAAAGAGTAAAGTAGGATCCTCTGTATACCTAATAACACAAAATCAAGAGGATTTGTGAATATATTAAGACTATGAAGTGCATTGCTCAGGATGATGTTGGAAGACATGAGATGAAAAAGATTATGGGGATATTGAAAGCTTATGAGTATATTGAGTCTGTCCAGAGTTATATCACATAATACCATACCTGTTTCAGACATCAAATTAAGCATAAATTGGATCAGGACAAAAATTTTTGGGCAAATATTTTCCCATAGTGCCCCACTGGTTTTGGGTGGCGATAGAGCAGGGTGGTGCTCTGAACATTTTCTATTGCCCCTAAAAGGAGACAAGCTATTGAATTAAACAGAGAGTAGGCCATTGTCCTGGTTTTAGCTGGGATAGGGTTACTTTTCATCTTAGTACCTGGTACAGTGTTGCGTTATGGATTTAATATGAGACTAATATTGAAAACACACTGATGTTTTGGTTGTTGCTGGGTAGTTCTTACACTAAGACCTTTCTAGTTCCCCAAGCTCTGCCAGTAGGGAGGTGCACAAGAAGCCAGTAGGGAGGATGACTCAGGACAGCTGACCTGAACTGGCCAAAGGAATATTTCACATCATGCAACATCATGCTCACTATATACATGGGAGAATTGGCAGGGGACTGCTGAGTGCTGCTCAGGGATAGGCTGGCATTTCTTGTTTCTGTTGGGTTTTATCCCCCCCCCCCCTCTTTATTACTAATTATTATCAATTATTATTAGTAGTAGTATTAAACTTCTTATCTCAACCCATGAATTTTACCTTTTGTTTCCAATTCTTCCCACTGAGGGGAGGGTGAGGGAAGGAGTGAGCAGCTGCATGATACTTAGTTGTTGACTGGGGTTAAATGACAACAATAATCCAGCAAAAATTATTTATTGCCAGCAAAAATTATTTATTGAAGGTATCTTAAATTCAAAATTAATAAACTAAGTTAGACAGTGAAGAGTTCTACACAATCCCATAGTCTCAGGTGATGCTAGTAACCTAGACTGAAATTCTACCAGATCTCAACTTGTGTAGGTGTTCCCACGGGTTTTTCCAGCTATATAAACTTGTGCTGGAGAACAGATTAATAACACTCTGTTAAAGAATAAAAGATGTCTCCAGAGAGATAAATAAAGACATAAAATTCCTTGGCATATGTTTTATTGGAAGGAGAAAACCTGAAATATGCTAATAACTCTCTTGTATGTGACAAGCTTTACTAGATTTCACTACCAATTAATCTATAAGAACTTATTCATATTTAACACAATTCAGTTCATAGAGTTTACTAACATTATGAGGTAAAAATAGACACATTCAGTCTCACAGCCACTAATGTTTAATTTTCCGTTTATTAGACAATCCATGTTTACGGAATGTTCCCAATATTTAGACTTGAGAGACTGTTATTCCAATGGTTGATAGATTACTTTGGCTATTAAGATGTTTGAGAATTAAATTTAGGATCTACCATTAATAGGTTCATATGACAAAATGAGCAAGATAAGCATATTTAGAGACTAATAAGATTTCTCATTTCTTACATTACAATCCGGAGAACTTTTGGAATAAAGTTTATAATTGTTTCTATTAGTATGTGATAAAATATGATATCAGGTATATCATGTTCGAATTTTTTTACATTTTTGAGTAATTTTGTCAGAAAATACAAGCTTACTATGTAGGGTATTGTTTTATTGATGGAATTAATGACACTATTTGGAAAAGGAAAAAATAAAAAGAAAGGTACTTAGGGCATTGAGGGTGTGTCAGTTCAAAGAAATTTGATGCCAAATCTCCTAAATGTTCTTTTCCTGCTTTCCCACTACATTTCTGTGTATCCTGTTGTGTATTACTATGAACAGTGTTAATCACTACATACATTTTCCACTAGAGATGAGCATAACCTGTCACTGTCATGTGATGTGATATCTAATAATATGCCAAAATACGACTTCACTAACAAAAAAATAAATACATTTTAACAATGAAAAAAAAAGTCTGTGTAGCCCAATGAAATGTAAAATACCTTATCTGTGTGTACTTGAAACAAATTTCATTATGTTTTTCCTCCTAATGAGAGGAGAGTGGTGGTCATGGTTTGGCAAAAAAGGAAGGGATTTGACATGAGTTTTAGCTTCAGCAGCAGAACATCATGATTCTCCTTTGTCAGACAGGTACTTTAGGGTCTCAGTACCACAGTGTTCTCTTGTTCTTCTGGGATTTGAATGGAGGGGAGAAACAAAGGCTCCACGTTGTCCCACACACTGTTTTGTTCCTCTGAGCAGATGATTATCATTGCATTGGGGAGCATGTTGACCTCGGTCCATCAAGGAAATTGCAGCTGCTTTACACCCTAAAATTATGAATCCCCTCTAGGTTTAACTCTATCCATCACCCCACAAGACTGTTATCCATTCTTTTTTTCATAGCTCTGAGTCTCCTGAGCTAATGGAAAGTCAAAATAACCAAATTAGCTCTTAACAAGACCAGTAGTGTAAGTGACTTCATTTTTTTTAATCTAGTTATGACAATGTCAAACATCACAAACAAAAGAACACACTAACATTCTCCTTGGAAATGAGGAAAAAAAAGCAAAACATAGAATTCATTATCCTTCTCCTGGGGCAATCAACGGTAATGTATCTGCCAATCATTTTAAAATTATGACCACTGTATAGTCTCCCTAGGCAAATTTTTAATTTATATGCAATTATAGTACAGATATACTTTCCCTATTTTACATAAATAAGTTGCTAATATCTCCCAAGATTTTTAACATATTGTAAAAAGATTCTTTTATTAATAATTCTATTATAATTTAATGGTTCTGCTTGTCATCGGGTCATAGTTTCTGCTGTATTCCCTTAGGGAACCAATGCTGTACAAATTCTAAGTAAATTAGTTTAAATGAAAACAAATTAACAGTGAATCATGCAAACTGACCTTTACCTGTTAGTTGTAATGCAAGATTATTATCTGTAAGTCAGTAAATACTGCAGGATAAGTGATTCATTTAAGCTTTATTCACATTAATGAGAAGTGAATTTTAATTCAGCAAAATATCCTTAGTGGATTTCCTTGTATGAATATTATGAGTAGAAAGGAGATGTATGAAAGTCAAGGAGTGCAGCAGGACATGTGCTAGAAAGGATAGACAAGATATAGGGCAGAACAAAACTGCCATACTCAAGCTCGCACAGGCCTATGTGGTCTTTAGGGGAAGTGAATAGGCATGTCTAAAGCTCTCACTCATACACCATGAATGATCCGTTACAACACATTTGATTAGCTAGCCACTACGGCTGTCAGGCACTTTGTGACCACTCTGTCAATGATGGTATACCCTAACAATCACAGGCATTTCTGACTTTAAAATATACCCCTAGAAGCTGTGGGTTCTAGATGTGGCAGATACATGTGGCTAAGTACTAAGTGGGTTGACTGCCATCCAGTGAATTCTGCCTCTGGATGACAATAGCAGTTACCAGTGGTACCTGAAAAATACAAGAAGATTTGGATATATGTCTTTTTGAAAAGAAAATTGTCACATTGTGTAACAATGGGAAAGATGCCTATAAGAGATATGAAGAAATGAAAGGCTCAATAAAAAGGTAAGCCATGTTCACTACAGCTCATGAATGTTTTTTATCAATAATGGTAAGTAAACTTATAATGTTCCAGAGAGAATGGATTTGTTATTTAAACACACTTAAGGCTTCCTTGTTGGTGATTCTTGAATTACAAAGCGTTCCCCAAAATGTGGTAGGGCATAGTTCTTAAGAAACTAAGTTACTTATTTCAGTTTTCTAGCCTATGAAATTCTGCCAGTACAGTCAGAACGAGAGTTTCTTAGTCTAGCTATCCATACTCCATTTTCACTGCTTTTTTTTTTTTTTTCCTGGGGAGATATCCATGATGTTTTTAATTCTCACCTGATGATGACTTTCTATTTTTCATCTGCTGCTGTCTTTTTCACATTTGATTCATACTCATAGCCTCCAAATATCTCTTAAGTAACATCTCTTGCTCATTATGATATACAGCTGTCAATAGTTCACACCATTATGCTATTCCCTAAAACTTAGTGCTGATTAATTTGATCATATTTACATATCTAATTATTTCTAATTTTTCAGAGTCAAGGAGAAACTTGCTGCTCATTTCCTCTACCAGATTTAGCACATCAGACTCAAGATCCAGAGAGAGACATTTACTGGATTAGATCAAAGGAGAGTGGATATTTAAATCATCTTCTGCTTAATAATTGAGAAGCTTTGTGTCCATCCCATCCCAAGACATGTACATACTTCCCCATGTGCTCTTTCAGTTGGTAACAATAGGTAGACATTTCAATGTCAGAAGTGACAGAAAAGTCTTTTGTATATCCAGACCACCTAACTAGAGTTATAAATCTTTTTTAACCATGTTTCCTTGGACAAAGAAGTACGCTATATATTTAGTCATGGTGATTCATATATATGTACGTGACATCTATAACAGTTATGCAGAGAGTATCTTACAAAAACCTTAGTTTGGCAGACATTTGAATGGTAGACATTTAGTCATGATAAAATTGAGAGCTGATCTCTTAAACACAGAAAGTACCTGGGCCTGTTTTGTCCTTTACAAAGCTTGTGCTCAAAATAATTTGAACAGCCTGGCAGTTACCAATTCTTAGTTCTAGGATTCATTTAACCAAAAATATTTCTAGTAGAAGAAACAGATCCAGGAATTTACCAACTGACATGTCAGCTGTCAACTCTACACATGCTATTGGATACTTAACACTCATCATTAACCTTCAGCTGCAATGATGAAGAAAGAGAGATATGATGGTCTGTCATAGTTTTGCCCTTGCTTCATTTAACTTTACCAAGACCTGAGACCAAGTAATTGAAATTTTATTGGGGGTACTTTTATGCGCTGCAAGTAAGTGGAAAACATAATTTCATAGTTCCTAATACTCCATGAAAACAAAACAGAATAGATTCCTCTAAACACCTGATTTTTTTCATATTAGACACATCAAATCACCACCTGATTTGAATCAGTCTAAGACACTGCAGTGAGGTATTTTTCCAGATGGTTTAGCAAGCTCTAAGAGATATCACTTTTTCTTCCTTTGATTGTTGTATTAATTTCTATGCTATTTCTTTCTTCTAAAAATTCTAACCTCATTGTTACTGCTCCTTGATTGCATAGCATCCAATAAATCTAATACAAATAAAAATCTATCATTAGTGATTCATCTTTACTAACATATTTCAAATTTGTCTAAAGTAATGCTAGATGACAGCAGGAAGATTTCAAGAATAAAACTAAAAATCTTTGGAGTATACAGCTGCTGTCCGAAGTCATGAAACTAAGGAATGTGATTTTATTCCACTCCTTATTTCCTTTCCTTACTAGGAAAGAAATTACTGTCCTTAGAAATTATGAACTGCATTTAGCATTGCATATTTTTTCATTTATATTGGTATGTCTCTGAATGATACAGTCTATATTTACACGAGTTAAACTCACTATCATTAAACTGAATGTCTTTATTTTCTATGTTCTTTATTTTCCAACTGGTATGTCTCTTAAAATCTATTTATTTTAATTGTAGAAGCCTAAATACAGACTGACAGTGACAATTGGTGTCCCTTAGGGATCTGTATTGGGGCCAATCATTAATGACACAGGTAAAGGGATACAGTGCACTCTCAGCAAGTTTGCAGGAGACACCAGGCTGAGTGGTGTGGTTGATATACCTGAAGGAGGGGATGCCATCTAGAGGGATCTGGACAAGCTCAAGAAGTGGGCCCATGGGAATCTCATGGAGTTTAACAAGACAAAGTGCAAGGTGCTGCACCTGGGTCTGGGAAACCACCGGTATCAATCCAGGCTGGAGGATGGACAAATGGAGAACAGCCCTCACGAGAAGGACTTACGGGTACTGGTGGATGAGAGGATGGACATGAGCTGGCAGACCAAAAGTTAAAATGTTATTAATGGCATTGTCCAAACGCCTTTAAACACTGCCAGGCTTGGATCATCTACCCCCTCTCTAGGAAGTCTGTTCCAGAGTTTGACCACCCTCTTGGTAAACAAATGTTTCCTAACATCCATTCTAAAGCTCCCCTGGTACCTCTTTGTATCATTCCCATGAATCCTGACACTGCGTACAAGAGAGAAAAGATCAGCCCCTCTTTGTCTTGTTCTCCTCCTCAGAAAGCTGTAGACAGCAGTGAGGTCATCACTCAGCCTCCTTTTCTCTAACCTAGACAAGCCCAAAGTTCTTAGCCATGGCCCATAGGAAATTCTTTCCACTCCTATCACCAGCTTTTTGGCCCCCCTTCGGGTGCATTCAAGGACCTTCACATCGTTCTTAAATTGTGGGATCCTGCTCTGAAAAGAGCACTCAGGGTGAGGCCATACAGATGCAAGGACTGTAGGATAATCCCCTCTATTGACTGGCTAGTGATGCTCAGGAGGGAAGTAATAATAGGGGAAGGTCTCTAATGCAAAGGCTCCTGCTGACTGTAATTTCTATCTTCAAAGGACAAGGAAAGAAGGCTAGGGGAACTTCAGGTTGGTGACCCTAGTACCAGTTAAGTCTGTAAATTAAATCTTCTTGGCAGGCATGTCCAGATGTATGAAGAACAAGAAGGTGACAGGGAGCAGTCAGCACAAAAGTGCCAAGGGTAAAATCATGCCAAGTCAGCTAGAGTGCCTTTTATGATGATTCAATCTTTGAGTGAGGGTAGAATACCTGAACTCCCACGGCATTCTTGAAGTTAAATCAGAAAGATACAGACTGAATGGACAGATTCAAAATGTGGATTGACTTGTGAATAGAAGTCAGTTATAAATCTAACTGGCGACATGTTGAAAGTGTCCAGCAAAAGCCAACATACAAGGAAAAGATGAGGAAGTTGTCTGTGTTCTCCTGTAAAAGAATGCTACTGTCTTCAGTGGAGTAAGAGGATCTGTAAAGGATATGGATTCAGACTATTATCACAATTGCATGTTAAATGGATACAACAGAATTTTTGACAACATATTAGGTTTAAAAAAAAAATAGTCCTGAAAAAATATGCCCATGGAGATTATAGAATTTGCATCATTGACGATTTCAAAAGCTCATCAAAACATGCCCTGAGCTGCCTGATTGAGCTTTGGAGTTAGGCCTGCTTTCAGCACGTGTTAGAGTTGGAAGACTTTAGAATATCTCCCACCCCAAAATATGTGACAAACCTAATTTCATATTCCCTATCTATTCTGGTTTGCCAAGGTCATTCTTGAAGCCTGATATCCCAAAGTTCAACTACAGTTAGCAAACTCAGCACAGCACTTGGTACCTGAAAGATTTGGCCATTCCTCCATGCATGAATCTAGCGAGCAAGTAGTTTATTCTTAAAGTCTTTAAATGTATGTGAGTATATCAAGAAATGGTGAGAACAGAAAATTCAAATCAACATGTTGTATGCAACTTCTGACCTTATTGTGCCTAGTGCTGTTAGGAAAATATAAATGAGACACTCTGTTGCCTGGTTTGCAACAAGGATTAATCTCTTTTTGGCTTTAATATCTTATGTGCTTATTATCACTTGATACTGGAGAGCTGCAGCAATAAAGCATGATCATCAGGAACAACAGTTAGTTACACAGAGAAGTTTATTTGAAGTTCATCTTTGATAGCAATTGCTGCTTTTGGATACTGCTTCTTTTAATCAGAGCTAACACTGTTTAATCTGAAAATCTCGTCCTGCTGGCTATCAGCTGATGTACAGTCACACAGAGTAGTACAGAGCCGAATATTTCACATGGAGAACAAAGCTTGAGTTTAAGTACTAAGCAGTAGTTCTTTAAATCTCTGTAGGAAGAAGTTTAAGGTGCATGCATCTGAGAATCCCCTGGGGACTGGTTTGACATTGGTGGCTGCAATGATGTAGAGTCAGAGAATCTCAGAAAAACCTTTTTGATGGGCTAAAGCTCTTTAATACAGAAAAATTCCCAAAACTATTAACTTCAGAGAACATAATTAAAGATACATATTGTTAATCTAAAATATACCTGTTTTTTTTAGCTACTACAATGTCAGAGTGTGAACAAACATATTTTAAAATGACAGGTTAACAAAATAATATTCAGCTACCAGCATTACACATTCCAAGTTAAACTGTTGGATTCAACCACCTAAATTCTCCTTACTACATCACTACCTCATTTAAAAGCAGTTTATTTTTTCTTCCTGTATTTTCTCTTCAACTCCTGTGTTTGAACCATTGGGTTTTATCAGCAAGAGCAAAATGAGTGGATTCAATTCTCTTCTATTGCTGAGAATAAAGAATACCTTAATTAAATCCCAATGTAAATAATCTGCATCAGGGGAACAAGACAGTACAACATATTTCAAATGTCTCTATCTTGACTTAGAAAATATCAAGGAGGGCTTTAACTGGAGTCTAACTCATTGATCACTGTCATTTTCATCACAAAACACAGAGACCTTTGGAAGTGAAACCTGGTAACCTAACAGTTGTTTTTATCCATATTGAAAGGCTTGAATTACTGCTCTTGCACTGGGGATGAACACCCTGCCCAGAGTAAAGACAGCACAAAAACAGTGGAGTGAGAGGGATTCTTCAACTCTACAGTTTAAATCACTGAGTTACAAATAAAAGTAAAAAAAAAAAATGTGACACTCAGTTAACATGCTAAAGAGAGGAAAAGGCCTAGGTAAATTGTAAGCTTCAGGCATCCCCTTGCTGATGTTAGGAAGAATATCCTGATATTCCCTCACTGATGATAGGGAAAATCTCCTTGTGTCCCTCATCATCTTGGAGGTATGTCAGACACGATTAGAATGGAATTAGTAGTTTCAGTGTTCTGCTCTAAACTGTGGTATTCAAACACTGGGCTGAGTGATACATATTTCTGATCAGTCCCGAGAACATGATTTACTACCCTTTTGTACGGCTCTTTCCACAGTCCAGTTTCTTCATCTTTACCACCAGCTATTCTACTTACTCTTTCCCTAGGGATCTCAGTTTTGCTGACTTTTTATACCTACTTGTTATTCATGATGTGGTTGCCCAGGAAAATTTCACAGTAGTCAGCAGTTCTGTAAGGTAATGCCCCTGTTTATATATAGTTTTTCATTTCTGCCATTTCTCATGTTGTTGTCATCTTGGCCAACTGCATTTACTCTTTTGCATCTACTCCTTTGCTGTCTGCAACACCTATATTTTCTGTTGCTGTTTCCTTCTTAGTGTAGTTCAGGGTGGACCTCCTTTTTTATTTCTTAATATTCGAAAACAAGTAGCAGCCCATAAACACTGCTCATTTATCTGACCCTTAATATTCACTAGATAAATACTTTCCCCTAGAAGGAGGCACCAGAAAATAAAACACCATTGTCATGAAAAATACTACCTACTGGCTTTAGTTCAGCTTTTACAAGAAGAAAGCTAACGAAGCCAGGAATTTTTACATGAGGATTTTTGCACTAGCCTCTGATCAGCTCAATGTCTTTCCCTGAGGTTATGAACGTCTTTTGTTACTGTACCTACCCTACAATGTCAGTGTCTTCTGCTCCTAGAGCCACCTCTGAACCCTGGATGTGAATTGTCTCATAAATCTCAGATTCTCCTTCTGACCTTTTCCCTTAGGGTGTCAATATCAGGATTATTTATGTGAACAGCCACATCCTTCAAGGAAAACTCTGCCCTCAGTTTAGTTTGTAACTTCATCACAGTTCTCCAGAACAAATTACAATTCAATCTGTATCATGCTGGCGTGTTTGTGTTGCAAAGCAAGGAAAAGTATGTAAAACTGTAGTGACCCTAAGAGACAGTGTCTTTTATTGATGAGGTCTGAATTACCATCCTGTAGTAGTAATATTTTGTTTTCCTCTTTTTTGTACTCCTTCCAGTTTTTAAGAACAGGAATGACATTATACACTGGCAGGTACATATTGAATGAGGGAGAGTGTTAACAGAGTGGAATTGACATAGTCTGTGAGAAAATGGAATAAAACAATTAATATATGTTTCTACTTTTACTGGAGAGGTTGCAAATTAAGTAATATTAAATGACAGGAAAAAAAAAAGACTGGTCTTTCATTTACATCCACTGATAATCAGGCAGTACTTTCATTATCATCCAAGGCTCTCAGTAAATCAGACAGGGCAAAATTCATCTTTGTCCTCTAGCTCTTGGCAGTCTTTACTTCTAGATGTTGGACAGAGCTTCAGAGGGCCAAACACATATCCTTCCATTGGTCTGGTAGAGACATAATGATTTATAACCATTGAAATCCACCACTGTGTGTTTGCAAAGGGTATAAATCAGGGCAGAGACTGATCCATTGATTTTTTTCTCCCACTTCCTTGTCAATATTTTGTGCTTTGTAGAACTTTTGTTTCCTTATTGGTTCTTTCAGATATAGTCTCCAGCAATTTTAGTCACACCTGTTCAAAGGTATAGAAACTTCCGAAGAGTACACAGTTAAACAATTCATTTAACATTTTCTTTTCAATCAGAAAAATAATGCATAATAAATTTGAATAGCCAAAAATGCTGATATTGGTTCATTGCATAAAAATTTAGTTGTATTTTGATTTATGCTTTAGACTGTGATGCTGTAATCTAAATATGTATAGATGAAATGCTATAATCTATAATTAATTTGATACACTAAATGATGATTATGGATTTTATAAGACCTTGAATGCACTCAGTTTTTATTTCTAACCTGTATGAATGACCTGTCATTGCTATATATCAGATCATTAGTGGAGATTTATACAGATAATATATGTTTTATTATGGTTCTCTAAGGTCTCTAGATGTAGTTTATACCCTGATTTCAAGCATGAATGCTGTCAATAATTTACTTGAACTAAATAATTTATCAGTAGAAACAAAAAGATTGACCAAATGGGTGCTGTACTCTGTATAAACTGATCTGCTAATGGTAGATCAGAAAAAATCTCTATTAAAAATTCTTTCTTCAAGAAAACAGTAGTTGACTAAGTTAATAAATATTATGGAAGATGTTACTCAATATATATGAAAATGAGTTATGGTTATCAGCAAACTAGTGTTGAACTTGGTTTGTGATTGTTAATTTATTATTACTAGTAAATCCATAAAATGGTTGATCTGGACTTAAGAGTAGATAGATTAATTTCTTAAGTTAGTTAGAGTCATGTCTTAGGAGATTTCATCTTGCATCAGTATTTAACACCTCTTTGTTTTCTTTTTGCATGAAACAGTCAAGGAAATGCAGTCCAATCCTGTGTTACTTAAACAAAAATTCTTTAAGCATGTGGAACAAGTGGAAGGTTCTGTGTACAAAAAGTGAAGTGGCAAGGGTTATTCTCTACTTCCTATCAGCAGTGATGTCTGCCCACTTCCCAAGAAGCAGGGCTTCCATTGCTAACAATGAATGCTCTCCTTCCTTCTCCTTTCCTTGGCTTTTGTATCTGAGCTGATGTCGTATGGTATAGAATACTCCTTCAGTGAGTTTGGGTCAGCTGGGCTGGTTGTGTCCCCTCCCAGAATCTTGCCCTCCACTGAGGAAGGAATGTTACAGTGTTGATGCTGTGCCATCACTGCTCAACAGTGTTATCAACACTGCTCTATTACCAACAGCTACCAATGCAAAACACAGCACTGTGAGGGAGAATGAACTCCTGCTCAGCCAGACCCAAAGAAATATCTCTGTATTGCCATGTCTTGAGCTGCTGCAGTTGCCAGTTAAAGCAACTTGGAATATGCACTTCCAGGTGTCACACCCCTGCTTTCACTATAATACACAAAAAACCTAAGAGAGCCTAAGCATCCTCAGATGACTATGTCATATTTCAAGTAAATAATGGCCCTGTTCCTGTTCAATCTTGAATTCCTTTCTTAAAATTGTGAACAAAAGTTTGTATGTTTCTGAGAGATGTTTGATCAGCATGCATATTTTCACAGTTCTAGGAAAAGGAAAAAAGCATTATTTCATTTGACAGGTTTGACAGTGCTATGCAAAGCTTTTCCATACACAGAGGACCTGCTCTATGACCTAGTATTGCTTATCTCCAAAATAAACATAATTTTGACTTGGTCAAGAGACACCATTTGATAAAATATCAGATTTTGAAACACTTGTATTGGAAAATTTATCCTTATTTTCTAATCTTCCAGAGCAGTCTTTTCCCTGGCCTAATTTTCAACTCATCCTTACATTACAGCACTGCTACTTTGCACTCAACCATTTTGTAACAGCTGAATGGAATGATATTAAATCATAGGTCATCCTGCATAGTTATCAATATGCAGCTATCAATATTGATATCAATATATCAAGATGCATCAATATCCTATCAACATTTTAAGGTAGTGTTGGATACATTTCCTTTCTATTTCCAGTCACATATTTAATCAACATAGCTGCTATAGAAATAATGATGCTCAAGGTACAATGAAACATGATATCTCCCTGTGTTTATAAAAACCTGTATGTTTTTTCATAGCAATAAAAGTACATGCTTTGTAATCACTACATTCTTCACACCTACTGTATGCTGGCTAATACAATGACTAATAGAACCCATCTTAGGGTTTTATAATCGTGTCTAAATTTATTTGCAATCCAGGTCTGAGTAACTAAAATGAATATATTTCAGTGTGCTTTTTTTACCAATACTTGCATGTGGAAAACAGTAATAATAATAATTAAAAAAATTAGCTTCAGTATTTCATTTTCTGTTGTGTCGTTAGTTGCAGCATGACATCTAAGTTCTTCAAACAATTATTTTATTATTTTACCAGGAGGTAAAAATCATACATCTATACATAATCAGTAATAGAAAAGTTCATTTCACCTGCATTTGATTGCTGAACGTGCAGAATTGTATACTTGACGAGTCCTGCCTCCACTTCAGTTTAACTAAATCTCTTTGAAAAGATGTACAGCAAAATCTCATAACTCTTCTTTCACTGTTTTAAACAAATCAGCCCTGCTGTGATACAGTAGCTGCCTACATGTTCACATGTTTCTTAACTATCTTCACAGGATGGCAAAGCTTAAATGAAAATCTCATGAGGGCACCTGACACAGTGGAAATACTGGAAAATTTGGTATCCTCACACTTGTTTCCAGAGTGATATGTCTCTTACACCTTCTCTGTGCTTCAAGTATCTTACTGGAGATTTCTCGCAAAAACTTGATATGATCCTACAAAAAGTGAACTCACACTATAGTGGTTCAAAGAGCTGTACAGATTTTCTCTAGAAGTAAAAATATCTGCCTCAAGTAATTTCTGTCTGGAAAATAAAGACTAAAGCTTCCAAATTATGGTTCACTGTTCTGGCGGGTTGGCTTTGGCTGGCTACCTGACCATCATCCAGACATGTTCTAACTACCCCTCCTAGACAGAGCAGTAGGAAAAATAAGGTGGAAAAGCATGAGTTCGGATGAAGACATGGAGATTAGTTGCTGCTTACTCTCTGCAAGACAGACTTTATTTTGGGAAAATTAATTTATTGATAATTAAAAATAGAAAAGGATGATGAACAATCTAAAACTAGAAGAAAATAAAACAATACAAATTAAACCAAATGTAATCAACAACCTTTCCCCAAGTTCCCCATTCTTCCCAGGCCCAACTTTACTCCTTTGTTCCCAGCTCCACCTTCTCCCACCTTGAGTGGTGCAGGAGTATGGGGAATCAGGTTTGAGGTCAGGCCAAAAGGAAGTCACTCCTTCCTCTCCATGCAGTTCCCTGACTCCAGCATGGGTCACTCCACAGTCAGTCGTTCAGGAACAGGCTGCTCCATCACGGGTCCCCCACAGGCCACAGCTGCTACTAGGACCCTGCTCCTGAATGGTTCTGCATGGGTGACAGACAGCCAACTTCACCAGGGTCTACACCAGGAGTTGCAGGGGAAACTCAGCTCCAGCCCCGAAGCACTTCCTCCTGGCCACGCTTCACAGACCTGTGAAGTGTCTGCAGAGCTATTTCTCATTCCTTTTCATTCCCTGCATCTTTCTTTGACAGGCATTTTGCCCTTTCTTAAATCTGTGTCCCTGAGGCACCACCACCATGGTACTGGAGAGGCTCAGCTGTTCCCTGTGGTGGGTGGGCTGGAGCAGGCTGGAATTGGCCGTGTCCCACCCAGAGCAGCCCCAGGCATCTCCTCACACAGGACACCTGGCAGCCGCTGCAGCCAGCGCCTTGCCATATAAACCAAACAACAAGTCATCCAGTTTTGGAGGAAAAAACTGTAGTTTAGGAGATCAGTGTAAGTTGATTAATATGTTCTAGAAATTTTCTATTAAAGAGGAGCTACAAGTTCTGTTTATAAAAAATTTGATGCCATTATGCACCATAAAACGAATATTGCCCAACTGCTGTACTGAGAAAGTATTTGTCCTTCTTAATGTTTAATTCAGTGTATCATGATCATGCAATTCTTTCTATACTACTGACTGTGAAATCTGAAAACCTTATTTATTTATTTATTTATTAGATATGCTAGTCTATTCAAGTTTTAACAACTGCAGAAATTCAGGACTAGTATGTATGAAAAACTTTTCCCAATGTATTATATTTCAGCTTTCTACAGTATGAGAGGTTAATGCTTAAGGCCTGGATACACTAAAATAGAAGAAAATGCTTTTATTTCTTATGTGATTTCAGTTTGTCACCACAGTACAGACGGAACTCTCCTTATGGACCAACTTCTTACTCTTTTTCTGTTACTTTGAAAAGACCTTGATCTCCAGTTGATAAAAGTAATAGCTTGTACTTAAGTACTAGAATGGGTCAAATCAAAGGTCAACCTATTCCAACATGTGTTATTAATAAAATATTAAGAAAATACTTAGAAAAGCAAATATGAGCAGTGCAATACTGCTGTCATATGTTCCCAAGACACTCACTTCATTTCCTGTGATTTAAGGTTCAGCAGCTTTTGGGGTCACAGAGGACTTGGTGGTACTTAATAACCCTCAGCGAGGGGGTTCTTACACAAATTTACCGAGTTCTTTTTGAATTTCATGCAATCGTGTGGCTTCTGCAGCATCCTGTGGTATAAAAATTCCAATTCAGCTACATAGGAAGAAGTTAGCCTTTTGTCTGTAAACTGCTAATTTTACTGTAACTCATTCTGTACTGCATAGGAGAGCGAATAGCTGAGGATCTTAATACTACTTCTGTATCTTAATACTACTACCAATGATCCTCTCTCTGTTTTCTTTTCTGCAGGAGATTGCTCACCCCTGGTGACAGATGTCCTTCCTACTCTTTGTACCTTTTCCATTAGCAATTGACTTATTTAGTTTCCTTTACTTTTCTAGTCATTACTAGCACTTGACTTGCCCATTATTGTCAATATCATAGCAGTAAAGCTAGTATCTTTTTCACATATATCACACTTATTTACATTTATTTTAGTTTTCCACAACTCTTTACAATGACCCCTCATTTATACCATGTTGAATATCTCAGCATCATCAGCAGATATTGTCACCTCACATTTTAATTGTTTTGCATATCAGCTATAAATATCTTATTAACAAAAAAAAGAAAATAAGAAGTTAGGATCTATTTGGGCAATTTCTCCATGGCACAGGTTGTGTTGAGGCACAGTAGCTAAAGTTTCAGAAGCTATAATTTTCCTTTTTTCTTGTGAATTGTTTTACAGCAGCAAAAGCACACACTCAATCTTCTATTTTAAGTTCAAAATAAAAGTCCTTATGTCTGAGCAAGTTGCAAATAAGCACGTATTTTTTTAGATGGCCTGCACATCAGTTACACTGAGCACCATGTCTAGGCACCATAGACATCTGCCCAGAATACATAGTCTCTTATCAGAGCTATCTGCTCATCCTGTAGAACTTGGGAGATAACTTCTTTGAAGGTTTCCTTCACATTTATGCACTCTGACTGGCACAGGTCCAAATTTTCCTCTAAGTTCAAAGATGAGCAAATGCTGAGGATACCTGGTTGCAAGGGAAATGCAGTATTCCTCCTTACCCAAACTTACCCATTCCTCTTACCAACTTGAGGTGGCTGAACTGTACTCTAATTTCAAACCTGCAAAAAAGTTTGAAGAGTACTTCAATATCATTTGGGATGAAAGATGTACTGTTAAAGGCAGTAACTCTATTACTCTTTTAATGCTTGCCTTAAATGAAATTAAACACGTTCTGAAAAGAATGATCAAGGAGCTAAGAATATGGGGAAAAATAAGACTATAAAAATTTATTTTTGTAATGTACTTTAAAGACGTCAGATGAGACATATGATGTATACACCAGCTGTGAGGTGGGGGAAAATATTATCACCTGGAATTCTGATGTAAAACTTGGACGCTGTCTTTTGTTGAAGTAGAATCAATCAGTAAATGTAAAATACTGAGAAGTCCTACACTTTGTCTTCTTTATCTTTTCTCAATTTATTTCATGTTGCCAGTTTGTCATAAATTTCTTTTCACATTTATATAATGTGTCGTTTTGTTTCTCCCTTTTTTGATGACAACTTTTATATTTTGTCTTATGTTAAAAATGCCTTGCTTCAAAATGCTATTGCCATTACCTGTCCTACAAACATTTTTATGCCTCAAATAAATGGTTGTGCGTGGCTAAGTAATAAAAAAAAATCCATTCTATTTTCATGTATTTATGACATCTCCTCTCACCGATAATCCACCTTGTCAATTAAAGCTAAGTATTTGAAGAGGTCATGGCAGTTTTGTCTACTAGTTTGAGTAGTGGCAAAAAAATACTTCTAAATTTCAGAAGTATTGACAGATTAGTAATAGCTAGCAGTTTTCTTTTTAGCTAATGTAAAAAACTCTAATATGTCTTATTATATGATGCTACAGCACACCTACAAGTTCTCTGTACATGAAAAACTACTGGGTTGAGAAGGAACTTAAAGGGTTTTGAAAACTCTCTGTCATATTTAGCGTAGAGTCTGCAGTGACAGAGTATCTGTAGCTGAACCAAAAATTGCCCAGTAATTGTGGGAGTAGACCTACAATATAAAGAGTGGAACAGATCCTGCAGGAGATGGGCCACTAAAGATAAAGAAACCAATGAAAGCATTTTGTAAAACTATATTATAACATGAGGTTTATTGCTGTGTTACCCTTTTCCCCAGGCCCCTGGAAAAGCCACCTCTTACCTTCCTAATTAGTATGCAAGCCCCCATCAGGTTGTGTGCTGATTCGTTCCTTTGTATCCCTCCCCTTTGACCCTGGCTGTGAGGTCTATAAATGACCTGGCCAGGTGAATAAATCCCTCTTTCTGCTTCCTGTCCCTGGAGTGTATGTGTCTTCCTTACTGAGACCTGGGGAGGACCCTGTGGCCTGGCCACCTGGCCACGTGCAGAGGGACAGTGGAGAGGGAGAGCATCCCCATCAGCCGTGATAAGTAATAGCTATATCTTTCCCCATTTTCATAGCCTCCAAATAGAGGAGTACCTCATCCTAAAATAATTGCTCAGTCTAGAGGCTAGAGATTGTAGAGACAGTTTGAGAAGAAAATTTGCAAACACTTAAGTGGAATTCCACTGGCTGAAGTTTTGACTTAACTAAATCAGTAATTTTTTGATGGGGACCAGAAATTCACAAGCAGTTACAAGCTCAGGTATTTTTAGAAAGATGATTCATTCTCACAGATGTCATTGTTCTCCCATTCCCTCAAAGGCCATTTTTCTTACCCTGCACCTACAGCAACAAATCTTTGGTGTGCCATGGAGAACACTCTATCTCTTCAGTCTTCACAAGATCCTGTCTTTTTCCCTCAAGCTCCCATTTTATTACCTTTTCCAAATAAAGTCCATCCCTCAACTTCTTATATAATATCTTCTCACTTAATCTGCAATGTAAATGAAATGAGGCAAAACCATTTTCCTGTGTAAAAGTGCTAGATATCTATCTGTGGAAGAAAAGAGGGAGGGAGTGACTTGTCCTGCGTTGCTTTTGGAGACCATGTTGGCATGCTTCCTTCTGTTGATTAATACTTCATTCTGTATGCAGTATGTCACTGATGATTCTTTTATTTCTAGTTATAGATCAAAAAGGTTGTTTTAAATCTAAAAATATCTGAAAAACAAAAACAAAGTAATATCAATTTAGTCAACTGTGTTTAATTCTACATGACTAAATTCAATAGGAATTTATAACTTTTACCGTAATAGAATTTTCCCTTAGAACAATTGTCTCACCTCTGCTGTCTTTGTATTTTATTAAAACATGTATTTAAACTCAGATCAGGAGTCTGAATTTCTTTTCAAAGAAGATCATTTGCAATTAGGTTTGTAGAAATAACAAAGGTCAAGGTACAGGTTTATGCAACAAATAGAAGAGAGATATGAAAACTATAAACTTGCTTCTTAATTTGAAGTTTAGGCCTCAGCTTCTCATAGTAAATTTTCATCAAGTTTTTGCAGTACAGAAAGTCAGCTTAGTAGCCTCTTTACAGAAACTTCAAAAAGTGCAATACCTGATATTCCTCACCTCTATCATATTACAAACTCTCCTCTGGGAAGAAACCAATGCTTAATTTCTGGGGCTTTTAATTATCACATTTATTCAGAAGAGATCTTCCTTTGCTCCTTGTTTTTACAGACATCTCTTTAATGCCCAAATCACCATTATTTACTCAATAAGGGATATTTATGGCTCAAAATTACCATAAAATCTATTTCTAACAATAAATATGAATAATAAAAGCATGAAAATCTGACATACTTTTTAAAATGTCTATATATGTCATCTTTTAGCTGGCAGAAATGAATAACCTAAACCATAAACAGGCAAAAAATACTAAGTGTATCTCAACTGCATAATGTTTGTGATCCGAATGCCATAACTGAATATATTTTTGCCTATGAATGACTATGCCTTCACTGCTTTGGCTTCTTGTGGCCTGTTGTAGGGAAGTGTCTCATATCCCAATACCCAATTACCAGTTTTCACATTCACCTGTGCAGCGCATTGGAGGAAGATGACTTCTTGGATATGCAGGAGCTTATAACATATATTGTTTGCCTCTATTATCTATACATAGAATCTGCTGTGGTTATTTTGCACAACTGGTCTGTCCCAGTCTGCAGTCTTAGTATTTAACCTTCAAAAATGTGTAAAGGTTAGGCTATAAATGCCAAATTTTTATCATTTTTCCCTAAATAAATATTGCTCTTAATATGAATGCTTCAGTGTAAAATTTTTGTCCTGTCCTCTAGTAGCAACTCTATTTTTTTTGCTAAAACACAACTGTAAAATAAATATAGTGAAAATATCGGTTTGGTGTTCACATGCTGGTCGGTGAAAAGGTTCGCCCTTGTTCATTACTTCTGTATTTGAAATGTGCTTTACAGTACACATATCAATGAACATGCATGGCTAGAATCTGATCTTCATGTGTTTGTCTCATTTTAATAACCTTTTATTTAGGCTTGTGGAAAATCCTGGTTGAGGAAAAGAAGCTGGAAGACACTAAATGGTATTTAATTCTTGCAAATAACAAAGAAGACACAGTAGAAACAGGTAATAGACAACAGAGAAATACCACTAGGGATTTTCGGTAGTTCCTCACTTCCTGCTTATCCTCTCCTGGACAGATATATTTTCACACAAAACTATATCTTGTTAAGTGGCATTTTTGAGAAAATTTATTTATTACTTTTTCCTCCTTCACTGAAATGACAATCATCTGGAAACTACAGAGAACTTAGCATGCTTTCTAGGATTTATGTGGTAAAAATAGAATACCATACCAAGAAAGGGTCAGAATAATGACGATTTGAGAGAAACTGCTTACAAATAAAGACCTCTATGCATCCTTGAATGTCAGTATATAACATGTATAATTTTAAAGCACAGGTAAGACTCTGACAATTTTATAGAGCTATGGGTTTATTAACCTTGATATTCAACAATCCCATCTGGACTGATGGGAAATAATCTTTGGCTAATAACTCGCAGTTTATGATAGCATAATATATAATCTTGGACCTGTTCAGAATAATCTAGATATGCATGTACACTTACAGGACCTTGCATATGATCTGAACTTTCAGGCTCTATTTTTATTATAACATTAAAATTACATTAATGTAGGGAATTCAGACATAGAAAACAAATCCATAAATTCAGAAAATTTTGCAATTCATTGCTAATACTAGCATGGTCTCATTCTCCCAATGTGGTTTACAGGATATGAGCCAGTCCTGTCTCAGCATCTGGGAAAAAGACCTTTAACATATTCCAATAACTGACACAAGACCCCACTCTCTCCTGCAGCTGACACCAGCAACCAGGGGTGACTGCAGCTGCTGGCACAAAGTTATTTCACATTGATTCCCCCAGTAGCTTTTGCTAGTCCTGGCAGTACTCATGCATATGGAATAGAGACTGAGGTTACAGAGTCGAAATATTTAGTAAAGACAGACAGACTGTGTAGATCAGGCGAACATACTGACTGATCCAGTTTTGCATGCAATTTCAAAAACCCTTTTCTGTCAATTCCAGCTTTGTTCCTCCACAGTTACCTTCCCCTGCACATTATAGAATCATGGAGTGGTTTGGATTGCAAGATCCTCAATACATAGTGCGGTAACAATAAAAAGAAACACTGCAATTATCCAAAGTAACTAAGAGATTTGCTTTGGTTTTTTTTTGTTTTGTTTCTGTTTTTTTTTTTTCTTTTTTGTGGGGAGTGGTTGGTTTTTTTCCCCTTAATACAACTCAGTGTAAGGCAGTGAACCAAGCTATTTTTGTACCTATTCAGAAACAGTTAGTATTACCACCAAGGCTTCTGTAAGCTACAAAGGCCCAATATTCAACACATGGGGTTTTCAACACCCTCCTCTTTCCCCTAAGGCAAACTCTGTCAAAGTTGTTGATCTGAGATATGGGGCAGTTAACAAGCTTGTATCTGAAGACTGCAGAGTAAAAAGGGGTTCAAAAAGAATTGATATTTCTTCTAGATAACAGGAGTCAAGGCCAAGTCATGCATTAAACCAAACAATTTAAGTATAAATATCAATGTGCTGCCTGACAGGATGCCAATAAGTGTGTTTTAAAAGTAAAGGTGTACAGCTTGGTCATATAATTATGAATAAAGTACCAATAACCTAAAGGCACTTAAAAGCACTGAAAATATCTTAAAGTAGCAATTGACAAAAACACTTGGAATAAACTGAAACACAGGCAGAACCCGCTTAACTCCAGTTGAAGGTCAGCCTTTGCAGTAAGCTTTCAGAATCTCACAGCTTTGGTTGCAAAAGCTTTATTATCTCCAAGACAGATATAGATCAATACTAGCAACATTTGCAAGATTGAAACAGGTCATACTTAGGAAAGGAGATGGTATCATTTTAATGAGGAAATAAAAGATCATATGCAGGACCCTTAAGAAGGAGACAGTGAAAAGTCATTTGTTGTACAACAGATTTAATGCCTTTCTCCAAATTAATGCTGTTGGTGTAAGACAGAGATTTGGATTTCCCCAGAACTAAAAGATTATCGAGTTTTTTAGGATTTCTAGTTTTCTCTGAGAAGAAAAATATTAGAAAGTGAATACAGTGAATTCTAGAATTATTTTCTCTTAGTACATCTATATTAAGTGAAAACCACATAGACACAGCTATCATGGCAGAAGCAGCACAATAACTATAACTGATAGTCCACAGGATGACATGACTTTGTAGCGCTGATTATAATACACCTTTTTTTTACTGAAGAGTTAATGGAAAGAGTAAGTCCTAGTACAGAATAAATCAAGGCAGAACAGCCTTCCGCCAGTCTGGGCCAAAGACAGATGACTCAAGACAAATATTCACAATGTATCCTCCAGTGGCGCTGGAATCACTTTCAGGTTGTAAAGAAAATTCTATGAAGCAGTTAGTAAAATAAATTATTTTAAAAGCAAAATGTTTTCTTTTCCCAAATGTCTTTAATGAAAAAAGGAAGCCTGTTTTGTTCCCTTAGCATGGCTTAATGTTTAATAACTTTGAGGATGTAAACACTATTGCTTCTAGTTTACATTAGCTGTGAAGGAGTCATCATCAGTAATGGTGATGAGAGGAATGAAACCAATAAAGTAATGCTAACAGATTTATTTCTAAATTACAGGTAGGCTCATTCATCAGAAAATTGAAGTCTAAACAGGGGCAGAAGGATTAAAAAGGCCTTTCAGATAGACGTATTTTAGAAGTCTCTTGTTTAGCTCTAAGGCAAATGTAGTTAAGAAAATGAATGTACAAATCATAAGTGAGAATTATAGACACATGCCAAATATCTGAGGCTCAATAATATCTGAGTTTCAAGAACTTCTAGTACCTCTCCACCAATTCCCTTTTGCAAAGTATAGAGCAAAATTCATTACAATCTCTTTGGGTTAGAATTAAAGATACTAAAAACACATTTGACTCTTTAAATTTCAGCTACTACAGGCGGAGTTGCTTATTGATTGCACAACTGATCAGTTCTGGCACATCCGAGCTCAGGAGCACCGGCAGAGTGAGTTGGACACCCAGCTACCTCTACATAGAACTCCAGGGGAGTCAAGAACCCATGACCCACTGTTCTTTGCATAATTCCTCTATTGTCCCTGCATTATGGATTTGACCCCTTTTCCCAGCTTCAAATTATGTCCAGAGGATGAATTAATATTACTGCTTATAATTATTTTCTTTTTAGGGATATTCCAGTGATTAAAACCAGGATATAACACTATAATATTTCCTCACTGTGCAAAACCTACTGTGCATCTTTGGTCTCACCTCCTTGGCTCCAAGATACAAATAAAGACATTTAACTTTCTTCAGGAAAGATTTTTAAGTTGTTAGTTGTAGGACCACAGGAAAGACTGGAATATCTATAGCTGAAACTATAGAGCATAACTCTTTCTGTTTAAAATAATTTTAACAGTTATAACATATTTCAAGTTTCATCATTAAATATCTGGTTTCTGATAAATATTATTTATTTGCTTGTGAAGATTAAGCTTAATATAAGCTTAAAAATTCACAATTCATGGAAAAATAATCTGTTTGATTGATTTTAAACATATAGTAGATGCAAGAGATTTCTTGCAGAAAGGGAATGATAAATATTTTTCCATGTGTTTTAGTTAGAAGTGGAGACAAAAAAAGGTAGCTGATATGTAGAAATATAAATGTTTAAAACAGACCACAAAACAAAGAAAGCTTTCTCATATTTCATTTTTATATATTAAAAAAAAAAGATAACAGATTAGAAATGTACAGAATGCTCTGTTTAGTTATCGAGAATATGTGACCTTGTTCTGGTTGTTAAAATTTGTGGTGAAGGTTTCCTTTGCATGTGCATAATTTATCTTAAGTATATTTCCGGGAAGGAAACTGACCCGAGATAAATTTGTTAATCTTTTTCCCCACAGCTATTGTAAATGCATAATGTATGGATACATAAAATTAAAAATATATGAGGCAGTCACAGAGAAGACTACAGTATACAGTGTGTGGTCCCTCTCAGCTTTGTAGTGCAAAACAACATATGAATTCTCTATTCTACAAAGGCTTTGGGATGGTTACTGTCACACTTTGTTAGGACCTTCTAAGATATGGATCACTTGTAAGGATCCTTTCTCTTCAGGAGCTGAAAAAGTACTCCTGGAGACTATATCTTCATCTTTTTATGGTGTTCTTTTTCTGTCACAAAAAAACCCCATGAAACAAACCCACAAAGTCCTGTGCAATATTTATGGTAAGATAGATATTAACTTCAGGTTAAGCTCTTAAACTTCAAGTAGTGCCAGAGATAACAGTAGTCTTACCTATACTGTTAGGAAGAAAAATGATCTTATATTTAAGAAATATTTTTATCCTGTGGGACGGAGCTCAATTTCAGAATTCATTTAAAGTCAAGAGTAAATTACTTATGGATTTCAGTCATGTCATTTAATTTTAGCTTATCTCAAAGTTAGACATCCCATGCAAACTAGAGATAGTATCTTGGCTCTGCCCACTGTTCAAGAGATGGATAGCTAAATCTAGAGGGTGATTCATACCATCTAAAAATAGTCACTTTTCACTGACTTGATGAATGTGAAAGTTCTAAAATGACAAATTATTTTAAAATAAGTATAGTTCAGCTTGTTTTAGATTAGAATCTCCCTCTCATTTAATTTGCAAAAGCAAGTATTGAAACATTGCTTTTCCCTTGGGAAAAGGAAAATGGGACCAAGAATACCTTAGGGATTTAAAGTATGTCAATATACTTGTTTCTAAGATAAATGTGTGAGTTTAGTTATGTGCTGCTCAGATCCAATTATTTATCTGATAACATATATTAACAGGTCTTGTGTAGGCATGTATGGATGTTTCTAAATATTGTGACTTCTTTAGCTGTAATGTATTATAAGAGTTCAAAACTCATTCATATCCTGCATGCCCATTAGTTTTTTATGTCTCCCTTGAACTCCCTCAGTTCCTTGTGTTCCTTTAGGCTGCATTTTCCAGGTCCATAATGCCATGGATCCCAAATTTCATCTTCTTCTGGATAGCAATTTTTTTTCCTCTGGTCTCCTTCTTTTCACTAAGATGCCTAATTACTCAAGTGCCTCTCGGAAGAATCCGTTCCCGTAAGGAAAGGGGAAAAAAAACTTTCCAAGACAACTTTATGTGGGTAAAGCAGAGAAGAGTTCTTTTACTTATACAGTTTTGGGGTACAGAATACAAAGGAGTATAAAAGAGTATATAAAGTATAAAAAGTATAAAAGAGTACAACATGTGTTGATAAGTAACAGATAGAAAAGACC